>JALIZH010016569.1:0-54862 GCA_030522465.1 Rhipicephalus appendiculatus
GTGGAGTTGTCTTCTTCCAGACTTGAAGAAGACAAGTCCACTTGTCGAAACGTTGGCTCGAGCACAAAACCCTTGTTTACGGATTTTTTCATAAGTATGTATATATCTGCTAGACTGGAAATTTTTTTGTGGTTGGGGGAGGGTTTGAACCCCACAACCCCCCCGCTTTCTGGCTATGCCAGTGACTTTAACAGTGGACCGTACTGACTACTGACAGTCGAGCCTATGAAGGCGATAGTCACGAAATGGCATCCGTTGCGCTGACGTGCACATACTCTCGACGGTATAGACTATTCTCCGTAAGACATGCGGGCGCCGCTATCTTGGGCTGTTAAGCCGATGTTTTCTAGTTTTTGTATATCGCGACGAGAGTGAATAATGCCATGAAACATCGTATGCACCAACGGAACCGTTTTCATGCGTATTTGTCTACCGTAACACCGTTTGTTTAGTTTTAAATGCGAAGCATTTCTGAGCGAACTTCGGCGACTTTGAGCGTATCTATCTATCTATCTATCTATCTATCTATCTATCTATCTATCTATCTATCTATCTATCTATCTATCTATCTATCTATCTATCTATCTATCTATCTATCTAGCCGCCTACGACTTTGTGCTCTCCTGGCCGTATCGTTATTGGGATTTATACCAAATTTGGTATGGAATAACATGACCGTATGACGAACATGAATGGCTGGTCATATCATGAAAATCATGAATAACTTGTCATGAAAAGTATGATTTACATGCCACTCTCATGGCGAGCTCGCGGCCGTTTCGTTAGCTTGATATAGTACACCAAATTTGGTATTGAGTGACATGACTGTATAACGAACATAAGTGGCAGGTGGTAACATGAAAATCTTGGCATGCATGTCATCTACAACGCCATTTACATGCCACGCTCATGGTGCGCTTGCGTCCAGTTCGCTAGCTTGATATACACCAAAATTGGTATTGCGCGACGTGACTGTATGACGAACATAAATGACAGGTGCTAACATGTAAATCATGACATGCATATTATGTACAGCGTGATTTGCTCCTTGCTGGCTGCTTCGCATTACATCGATTCCCACAGTGCGTGGGAACTGCCGGCTTTTTAAAGATACAAAACACAAAAGCTAACAGCCCAAGAGGGTGGCACTCAAACCCATCCGTAAAACAGTCTATATAAGAAAGAAATAGAGTTGCGCAGCAAAAAAGGAAATAATGCGTGCACGTTCCTGGAACGCAGTGACGCCGTTAGCGGGTCCGGCTTTCACCTTTTTCTTGTTTTTACGAGGAAGTCTCGCTCCGCTCGAGCTCCGAAGGAAATTAAGCGCATCAGCGCCCTCTCTATACGGGGTCCTGTGATGCGTGGATAACTACCGCGCTTCGGTGCCTGCCACTCCCCTAGTTCTTTGCTTCCCTGCCTCTCTCCGCGTTTTCTTGCACCGCTCCTCACTTTTTCATTTGCATTGTCTCGTTGTGGGACTATGCTGTCAGTGTCCAATAAGAGCGGCGCGTTCAAATGCAGGAAGAACGATCGCAGTAAATGGCGCGAAAAGAGACGAGGACTACATCGTAGGCACTGGCTTTAAACAATGGAGTGGAAGAGTTAAGGTAATGACGATGAGATAGGTGCGTACGCTAGCATGCCAGGTCGCCGTCTGCAGTGCTGCATTGTTCGGTTTCTTTGTATAGACCGTGAGCTCTTATATGTGGAGCAATTTGGTCAGACGCTGCCGAGCTAACAGGCAAATGATCATCCCAAACCCCCCCCCCCCTCTCCCCCCCCCCCCCCCAAAAAAAAAAAAAAGAGACGTGACTTTTGCGAGGAAGCTTAAAAGGAGCCCGCGCTTAATAGGTAATTTCATTCTTGAAAACTATTTAGCATAGGTCGGCAAAACTTGTGGAGCTCACTCAGACTCACTCAAGAAATATATTTTGCGCTCAGGGCTCACTCGTACTCAAACTCACCAAAATGTTCCTGAGCCGGACTCACTCGGACTCACACTCACCAAATTTTTTTTCAAACGGACTCACTCGGACTCAGACTCACCGCAACATAACTCACCCGGACTCACTCAGACTCCGACTCACGGCTCGATCTGAGTCTGGAGTGAGTTCGAGTGAGTCGACTCATGAGTCCGTTAGCCTAGAATTAGCTTTTCCGACCATGGTGTCAATGCTCTTTAACACCAATATCTCACGTAATCAGAGCTCTTCTTGGCGCCTTTTGGTATGTACCTTCGATATGAGTTATGAGTGCTCGCAAACCAGTAAGGTCATTTTCCTTGAAAGGGATGACAACATAAGATGTATTTATTTAGAACTTCCCTGGAAAAGCTTACGAGGGGGAGGGGGGGGAGGTCAAGGCTCACCCCCCACGTTATTCGCGCCTCTGATCAACAAATATTGAAATGATTTATGAACGACACTGCTTTGGAATATGTGTGAGTAGACGTGAGTAAAACCGTGAATCCTGGCAAGGCTGATAGTAATGCTGAAGATGAGTAAATAGGACCATAGGTCGGCAAAAGAAGGTGTAACTCACTCAGAGTCACTCAAGAAATATATCTTGCGCTTTGGATTCACTCGGACTCAGACTCACCAAAATTTTCCTGGGCTGAACTCACTCGGACTCACACTCACGAAAATTTTCTTCAACCGGACTCACTCGGACTCAAACTTACCAAAATATTACTCACCCAGACTCACTCAGACTCAGACTCACGGCTCGATCTGAGTCTGAGTGAGTCTGAGTGAGTCGACTCATGAGTGAGTTCGCCGACCTATGCTATTTAGTAATTGTGATAAAAAAGTCACTCAAATACGAAGTGGATGTAAACGAATAAGATTAATTATTTTCTACAGCGCAAATATGCGCAACTATATGAATGAAAGTACAGGTGCTCCAAAAGTAAAACGGAGCACGCGAGCTGTGGCCAAGCTACGCAAAAGTGAATGTCAGCGCGCTCCATCAGGGAAGCGGTTCTTCATACGGAAATGTGCCAGAAGATAGGGTCATCATTTCTACATAGAAATAAAGAACCACGTCTCTGATGGAGCGCGCTGGCATTCGCTTTTGCGTGGCTTGGCCACAGCTCGCGTGCTCCGTTTTGCTTTTGGAGCACCTATTTACTTCATAATATGGTCTCCAGGGCAGTCTCCACTCTGTTCAATGAACGTTTACCAGTGCATAAATAACGTTACTTGTTGAGCCTCCTACCCCCCCTCCCGCCTCCCAAGGTACGTTTGATTTCAACTCTGCACTATATGTATACATCGACAAACGCGCTATTAGGGAACGTGACGAAACCTAAGATAACTAAACTTCCAGAAAAAAAACGCGAATAAGCCCAAAAAAACGTGCCAAGTGAATGGGAAATTCTAGAAGACTCGGTGGAAAAAGCAGCCCAAATACACTTATTATAGGCGGAACTGGCAACTCTAATGTGGAGGGCGCACGAAAGAGGCCGTGCCACAAGTTAACTAGCATAAATATTTACTGCACTCTTCTCGCAGTATTTGATTGATTGATTGATTGATTGATTGATTGATTGATTGATTGAATAAATATGCAAGTTGAACAAAAGCTTAACAGTCCAGCGAGTGCACGTCATTTCTGCCAAGCACCAACAGTAACAGCGCTTCGGAACAGGTAATTTCCCACTGGGACTGGCGAGGTGGAAGTTTCGGACCTCGGCCGCGGGAGTCGCATTCCAATGGGGACGGAAAACGGAGAGAGAAGTGTGTACCATGGGGGGACCTGTTAAATAATTCGAGGTTGTCGAAATTAAACCGGAGGTCAACGTCACGGCGTTCCTTAGTATATGCTCTGCTCTTTTAGGACGTTGAACTCCGTAAGCACATCAGTCAGCCCGCAAGGTCATTCATTGGTACCGCGGTGTCTTACTTTATAATGCCGCGCACTCTTACTTTATTAAGGCGAAAGCCTTAGATGCCCCCCTCAAACGGAAAATTTTACCGTCGGCGGCGACCGTCTCGTCGGCGGCTGGGACGCCGACGATCAAAAGATCATCATGTGATGACGTCACCACGACGTCACAAATAGCAAAAATTGTGACGTCATCATGACGTCATAGATTATGGCGTGACTTCGTGTGACGTAACGCCGCACGATGCCGTTGTAGCACCCTCCATTGGGCGGCGAACACTCCGTGTACTACCGGAGAGCGCGCGACCTCAAGAGAAGAAAATGAAGACGGCGCTTGGCAGTGGCACGTGAAGTCACTGCTCGTGTTCCCTGCTCCTTGATACATCGACTGAGAGAAAAAAAGAATATGGCCTTCGCCTTCGAGTCATCCTAGGTGAAAGTTTTTTCTTTTTTTTTATGTGTTCGGGTTTCACCCACAAATATTGTTACCACCGCTCGGCGCAGGCCTCAGTAAGTGGGAAAACATCTCGGTTGTTTCAGACACGGAGTTTCATATAAATGCACTAGAAGGAACTCTGACGATAGTGTCTATGGGATCTGCAGCGCACGGTGCTTCAGCCAGCATGGGAATCATGGGTAGTACACGGATTTGTCTAATCTTCGTTCTATCGTCTCCGTTTGGCTCCGTGGGCCTGAATCCGCTTTGCCACAAGACAAAGTTCAGCAGATGTTTAGCAGTTACGCTTCACCACCTTGACCTATTGAGGCTCACCAATTCAAATCGGCTCACGAAGTTCACAACGGTCCGTTCTTTTATTCGAAACAAAACTAAATCACAGCAATAAACAAAGCCACAAGTGCGTTCGAAGCCCGCAAGCGCGACGACTAGGCAAATCCGTGTACTACCCATCATTCCCATGATGACTGAACGATCTCAGCGCTGCAGAGTCCCCTCTAGTAAATATTGTACGAAATTCTATGATTTCAGAGCATTCTGATAAGACTTCGCGTACGACATGACTAGTCGACTTCATTGTGGAGCTAACCCGAGCCCCAGCGATAACGCGAAAATTTTCGGTCAGTCATGTATAAAATACGAAACATTACGCCAATAATTAGATTATTGGATGACCGACGAATGTGCTCGTCGCTATCGTTGTCTTGTGAGTGTTACTCGCTTATAGAGTGAGCGTTACTTGATTTTCTAGGTACAAGTCCGCCCAATAAAGAGTTTCATCTTCGCCACTTTCCTTACGGTCACAGCAACGTGACAATATCCAGTGGCTGCGGTACTACGCGATGTCAATTGCAGGACGTTTGACTCAACCTTCAAATTTTCCGATCGTAATGCACTGGCGGTTACGACAAACTTTCGTACATTGTGCTGATTATACGAAAAATATGCAGACTCTAGATACCATTCTGAATTCGTTTACTACAGAAGCTGTCGGCTTTCGAGCCGGACATCATCATCTTCCGAAGAACTTTGCGATGCGCACGACGATCATGCTCGTGTGATCTACAATGCTATTGGACATATGACCTCCGGGCCACGTTCACAGATAACACCTTTTCAAAGGAGAGAGAAAAAAAAAAAGAAAGAAAAGAAAACACCTCCATATTGGGCTGGGATACGGAAGTGCAAAGGCTGACGTCACTGCCTCGGCAGTGCATTTTGGGTGGTCACGCCTATTTACCCCAGCCCAGAGGAGATTATGGCGGTGCCCAGAGAGCGGCTACAAAACATCTACGCAGCTCCTAACAAAGAACTATCGAGAGAACAAGGCACAATTTCGGCCAGATTCAAACAGATTCTTTTCCATGTCCGCACAGACCGGCGTATATTGCACGCGGTCTTGTAGGTCCGAATTGTAAGAACTGTGGCATAAATACTTTGGTCTCTCAAAATGATGTCCTACAAAGACGTTTAAGACCCCCCCCCCCCCCCCCCACTCTGCTAAAAAGCTTTTGCCAGCTCCCTAAGAGGGCGCCTGGGAGGCCCCCCATAGACCACAGGAACCTCCAAGTGGATCTCACAATCTGGGCCCTACAGGTCGCCTCCACTGAGGTCATACACGAGTCTCAGTAGGCCTTTGGAATTTAATAAAGTTGTTTCCTCCCATGCGAGTTCAGCTTGTAGTGCGTGCGCCCCGACACCGCAAACAGATTGGTCGCGGGCGTCCACTTGTGGGGCGAGCCGAGCGTGCGAGCGCAGCATCGAGAGGCGAATTCCGGTTTCGCGGGGGTTCGGGAAGCACTGCGGCCCCACTTTTTGTTTCGACCCGCCGGAGTGGCTTGTCTTTCTTTGATTCTGGCGCTCGCGGACGTTCGCTCTTCGACACGGTCAGCAGGGCGGAAGCGAGGGCAGTGCCGGTGTGACCAGGCCTTGCCACCGACACGGCAAGAAGGCCGGCGAAGAGGGGAGGCTGAGGAAAAACCCGGGCGCGTTCTCGGCCCTTCTAAAGAGTGCTTTGGCTTCCATGTGCGCGCGTCCGCATCCCCTACCCTCCTCTCCCGCCGCTAGTGAGAAGAATGGAGGTCGTCGACGGTGCTGCCGCGCGGTTTCTCGGTCGCCCAACGCACGGAATCGTGCTCTCTTCGCAGCCCGACGATGGCTTCTTCTTCAGAGCCTTCTTCTGGGCTGGGCCCCGCCACTGATGTATACCAGCCGCGACACTTTCAGAATCGTGCCGTAGAGAAAACTGCGGCGGTACACGACTGCACTCGACCGGGCGTTTTCATGTCATCCGAGTCCGACGTACATTCGTGCCTGCTGACGGCGTTTGTGGTGTCTTGACTTCTCTCTTCTGTCCGTGTTTGCAAGCACAGTCTTTTAGCATAAGTACATGAGAAACTTGTCATATACCGATAACTGCGCGATCGCTATGTTTTCGGAAGAAATCGAACACAGTCAGATCACTGTTTCAAGCGCATCGTACATCGCGACGTATGATCCAGATATCGTTCGGGTATACAGTAGAACCTCGTTATAACGAACCTTGATGCAGAGAATTTAGCCGGTTGTAACGAACTAAGTACGAAATTTGGTTGGTCACTCTTCATTGCAGTGGCATTTAATCTTTTTATAACGAAACGTAAAACGCGAAAGACGCCGCGATATCGAGCGTAACGAAGAGATATTTGTTTCGCGGGAGGCTCAAAACTCGAAAGGTGTAGCATAAAATGCAAAATAAATGTTGAAAGATAATACACAACCACATTTTAATTCATCATTTGGAGAAGTTGCAGAAATTTTGGTCATCCACACACTAAACTTTTTTACACCCTTAAGGGTGTAAACTGGCTTGTCGCCAGAGGGACACCCTAAGGGTGTTTTGGCCTACACCCTTCTGACAGGGTGTTATCTCAACACCCTAGAAGAAGGGTGTCCAGCAAAATAAAATTAGGGTGTTAGGGTGTTCGTGCATTTTAGCACCCTTCTTCGTGGGTGTTGGAAGGGTGTGCACACTCTGCTATATCGACACTCAAAGAGCCTCGAATGGGCACGCACGAGACATGAGATTAGGTACTGCAAAGGGTAATAACAGAAAAGGCACTCCGTTTCGTCCGCTTCACAAAGAAGGCTTTTAGAAACGTCAATGCATTTCAGTAAGCTTGCTAATATTTATATATAGAATTCAGACTGCCTTTTCATATCATACAATTAAATATAAATATTTGGAGTCTGACATATTGTAAGCATCTCATGTATATCCACTCGAGGCTCTGTGAGTCGAGACAGAAGAGGGTTATTCGTCTGTATGCATGTGCATGTGTGTGTGTACACACACACACACATACACACACACACAATGTTCAATTGAACACATGATACTCATAGCAGTGTGCGCGCTTCACGCAGGATGCAGACATATACACGTTTCAGCAACTTGATTTGCAGTTAAACCTGGCATGGCGAAACCATGCGAGTTCAGCTTTATCTAGCTCATTTCAAACATTCTGCTTATACATAAATAACAGTGCTGCTCTCATACACATCGTTTTCACTTTTAGAGAAAGCTGTTCTTCACACCTTCTGTAATTAAATATCTATTTCCATATCTATTTCCATAGGATAAATGCGAAGAACATGTAAACAACACAGTTTTTTTCATAACTGAAAACAAACATACATTTATTATGAAATTTTACACGTTCTCTACCATGTAAATTAAATCGCAATAGCACACTGCATGTTGGCTTGCCAATACGAATTAGAAGGTTAAACTGGCACACTGTATAAAATAACAAAAGAATACATGGCGCAGTTAATACTAGAACAAAGATGATTCACATTGTAGTCCCAAGGCGGTGGTAAGCTAAGAACAGGAGGCTTTGACAACAATGTTGAGAAACTTAATGAAAACAGACCTCGGCGTTGTCTTCCCGAGGTCCAGAAAAAAATCGCTCAAGCACTACAGGCGTGTTGAAAGCTTTGCGGTCTCACTGCGGAATAAACAGCCAGTATGCACACATTATCTCTGCAAGTCCATCCTCGGCAGTCATAACCTTGAAGCATTTCGAATGATCGACCATAAGCCACAAGAAATCTGAATCCTTCGGGATATCCCACTGAACGCCACACATGGTGTTACTGGTATGTCATCCTGTATCGAAAAAGTGAGAACAATATTTTGTGCATAAGAATTTGCTATGCGGCTTTGCTCAAATCTTGTACAGTGCAAAAAGTTGCTCTCGTGAACATGACAAGACACAACTTGTCTTAAACATAGCAGATACGCTAATTAGCCACAGAGTTCTGAGGGAGTAAAAGGTCAATTCTAATGTGGGCACCATAACCCTCTTTTAAGTGGGAGGTTGAAACCATATAGTGTATCCCACAAAATCAGGGGAGCAGCGTCTAGAGTTCTCTAGCAGTCACATTGCCAAGTAACGAAATGTTAAATACTGCAAGTATGTTCTGCATTTTCCTGAGTGCTAAAGGAGTTGTGTCATTGAATGTGGCTAATCGCCACTTTTCAGACTACGCGCTCATTTTTATGTATCCATTCCTCTCCATTGTCTTTACCTCGTTAAGAGGCTTGAAAATGCGTGAGAGGTTATTGAAAACAATTGCTATAAATATAATTACTTCTTTATTCTGCATCAGCTCACATAAATGAACGGTGTGACACAAAGAATAGAGCATGCTGGCGCTTCATCACAAAGAAATGAACGGCAGGAGGAAGTGAAGATGTGAATGATGCATGCCCCCGCAGTATGCGTACGGTATTTTGTTGTCGTTTTGTTTTTTGTTTTGCAATTTAGTTTTATTTGCTGTGCAATTCAGTCACCATGCAACTGTATTGCTCATCACACTGCTATTCTCTGCTTGTGTTTTTCAATTGATACTCTAAGAATTTTGAAATCCTGACATGGAATGAATAACGTTCAGGAGCACTCAAGATTTTAAGTATGCCTTTTCTTTTACATATAAGTACAACGAAGCACGTTGAACTATGATTAAATGCGGCAGTATAATAGCGAGTGCCTTTAAAGTAAAACCAATTACCTTAACAAGAAAGCAACTATCATACAAAATATTACAGTGAAATGTACAATGAATGTGCTTGTCGCATCACACCACCGGAAGTTGTATGAACAGATAACATAAAACACAGAACATTTGTGTTAAATGTGTGAAACACCACTTAAAATGAAGTAAACTGTGTTAGTATACAGCTGACATGCACAATTACATGACAAAAATGCCCTTCACAAGCATAGACACAATAAAGCTGACAGAGGATCATCTCGTATGAATTTGTTGAGTGATTTCTCACTGCGTAAAAGTAGTGGATGTCACTAAGCAAACAAAAAAGGCACAATAACGACCCGAGGCCTCGCAATCGTGTATCAATAGCAATTATGTTAAAATGATTCTTGCTTACACTCATCAGATAAAAAGCAAGTATATGCTTGCAGGATCAACTGCTGTCTTGCAAAGTGACATGCAAAACAATGCTCTCAATGACAAAACACCATCTTGAAATTATGTGCTGGCTAAAGTGAGCCTATGTTGCAAGGCTATTATATACACTGCAAGGTATCATTAACAGAAAATGAATGGAAGAGCAAAATGCAATGTCATGCATTACAAAAAAAAAAAATACTGGCTGACCCTCACAATTTACGCGTTTACATCTGTCAGAGCAATAAAAGCATCTGCGTCACACGTTATCTATTGGCATCTCTTGTTTTGGTACAATGGCATAGCTGTCGTAACTGCACAATTGGCCTCGGCTAACAATAGCTACTTGGCTGCCATGCAGTTTGTTTCAATTTTCGTTTGCTAACATGCAGTGACATTGGGTACTTAATGTTCTGTATACTCACATTCTCTTGCACTAATAAAGCTGTGTGTGCTGTTCATTCCTTCATGTTCACAGAAACTATAGTCAGTGCTGCATGTGCCAGGATGTCTGTAAAAAAATTAAAATTATGGAAGATTATTTCAGTAGGAAGCAATGAATGATTTCAAGCATTCATAACAAAGTTAGTGAAGCATTTCAACAGTATCTGTAACTACCTGCTTTCAAAAGAATGGCAGGAAGGGCAGGATGGAAGCTTGGCATGAGAAATTCGGAAACAGGGTGTGTACTGGAGCCGACGTTTCGACAACTGGACCGACTTTTTTCCAGGCTGCAAATGATTTCCTTAGCGCTTTTGTGGTTATGCTTTAACCCTCTCCTCCAATCCAAACAAAGGAGGAGGAGTCGGTAAATTCAAACGCGGGGTGGGGGGGGGGGGGGAGTATGAGAGGTCGCGGTGACCAATTGGGTGAGTTAACAGAAAGCTTTCCGTGAAAAAAAAAAGAAAAAAATAGAAGATCGCAGGGGAGGGGGGTGGAAGGTACACGTTTTGCTGCATTATTGTTTTCGGTTAACAGTGGTTGTTCAGAAATTGCCAGAAGGAACACTCATCGGTTTCCTTTGTCTGTGTGCCATATAGCATGGATTCAAGAGCCCCCTTTGAAACGTTTACACACCCTGGATGGAGTGTAAGAAACTTGTGGATAAAGTATGACTCTGGACTCTGTATTTTCTCTCTCTTGGTGACCGCAAGGTTGACTGAAGGATGTAAGCTTTGAGGGCAGAACCTGCTTCATTAATATGCTGTGCCACTGTTTTCGGTATTTTCTTCGTCGTCACAGCATTTTAGTGTAGTACGGCACAACTTCCACGACATCAAACATCACATTCTTCAAACTTCCGGTCCCCAAGAGATAGAAAATATAGTCATAACTTGTATTCACAAGTTTAATATACTCCAGCGAACAGGTAGAAACGTTTCAAAGGAGGCTCTTGAATGCATGCGATATGGTACGTAGGCAATGGAAAGCGATGAGTGCTAAGGCTTCCTTCTAACAAGTTCTGTCCTGCCATTACTAACTGACAACCATAATACAGCGAAACGTGTACCCCCCTCACCGCCTTTTTCTTCTCGCTCTTTCCCTTTTTTTGTTAACGGAATACCTGTTTCCTTTTCCCTCAACAATTTCGTCGCGGCGACCTATCATTGCCCCCCTATCCCTGCGTTGGCAGTCGCCCTGTCCTCCATTTGTTTGGATTGGAGAAGAGGGTATGAAGCACATACACACAAGCGCTAAGGAAAAATCAGTTGCAGCCATGAAAAAAATAAGTCCACTTGTAGAAACGTATGCTCCAGTACACATCCCCTGTTTATTATTTTCTCATTACTTGCTTTCAAGAAGCTTGTGCAGTGTTCATTCAATAAAGCAGTGGCTCAATAGGGTAATGTGTTCACTTTACCATGCTTGCATGCAACACAAATGTGATAGCCAACTTTCACAGAACACATAAAAATTTTAGGCAGTGATTAAGGATAATAGGAATGAAGCTGTTACACTCCTACATTTGAATGTAAGTCTATTCAAGCTGTGAGTATTTCTACACAGGGGGGGCCATGAGTGTACTGCCTAATTATTTTCTTGTTTGAAAAATATTCTTTAAGGCTTTAAGAGAGGGTGTTGAATAGGAGTAAGGATCAATGACGCAAGTGTAATGAACTGCAGCAAAAGGGTGAGTTGGGCCAGGTGGTTTGATTTCATGCTTTAAACAGCACGAAAAACAAAAACACATAAAAGAGGACTAAACAACACAAGCGTTTGTGTTATTCAGTCATCTTCTGTGTGTTTTTCTCATTTGTGCTGTTTGAAACATGCAGTGTAATGGTGGCAGTCTGGGCATGTTGTCGATCAATTTATAAGAAAGGTAGCACTTGAAGGAAAACACAGACAGAAAAAGGGACACACACAGCCGCTATGAACTCCAAACTTCAGACCCATTGAAAGGACTTTGCTGACAGGTCTGAGAGGTTGACCTCCTAATACGTATGGACACAATTCCATTGTGCCAGCCTCTTAGTAGGTAGCTGTTCAGGCGATTGTGTCCATGAGCTACGTGGCCCAGCTGACAAAACTGAAGTACCGTCAGACCATCTGGGTGTGTGCACGTGTGTGTGAACACACCTTTTCTTGCTCATGTTCTCCATGTGCTCTGACCTTTCTTAAAAGCTGTGTCATTATAACAATAAATGGTAAGTATACGAAATAAACATAATAAATTTGCAGGCACTGAATAAAAAACAAGAAAAGGTATATATCAAGAAGTAAATATTAGATACGTAAATGAACGTGTTTCATTTCCAATGCATGTATATAATATTCTAAGAATGGTAATGAGTTATTTCTACTCTGATAAGGCAGACTGCACCATTTCAAATGCCGCAAAGACACAATAAGTCAATAAATATACCCATTGGTATATAATGAAAGGTACATATGCCCTCAGTAACCTAACCGACTTAATTGGCTAAAAGAAAAACCAGGGTAATTGTAAGTTCAGTGGCAGCAGCTCCTTGAACAGCTTTGTTAGTTTCATGACAAAGAAAATTTTTCCGATCCATGATAGCGCATAGAATAAACTTCTTTGCACATCGGTGACAGTGGTACGCTGGGCACCGCTTGAATGTCTGTTGCGTAGAAAAATAAGTGTGGGTCTCTATAAAAACACAATGATTGTAATATTTTTTTTCTCCAAATTTAACGTGTACAGATTCTTGCAATTCAACTACAAGCCAAGCTGCACTAACATTCTGGTGTACTCACGTCTTGTTCTGAGCCTCGTGGGATCCATTTTCCGTGCTCTTGGCAACATTTGCATAGCATGTTCATTCCATCAGACTTTTTTCATCGCTCAGTTAATGTATCAGTGGCTTGTTGCGAAGTCATCCCAGAACTGCATAGAATAAACAGCAGCCAACATTCTGAAAGAAAATGTCGAACATCTCACAACGAGCAGCCTTGTCTACAGTGTTCTTCATATCTTTAACAGTACTTTCTGGGGGGCACCAAGATATCCCGTGTTCCCAATACAAATAGAAGATTACCCACTAAGTATTTGTATTTCACTGTGAACTGTAAAATAAATATAGTTGTATAAGTTGCCTGATAATTACCACAATACAGTTAAGACTAGAAATAACGTCTCCATACCTTCCTTGGGTAAACTGTCTGTTGGTTTTGATTATAGTAGTATTTTAAAAGAAAATACGAGCTTTTAAGTTTTCTTTTGTTCATTCATCGTGAGGTTCTCGTGCTGGCAGACTTCATGCCTCCAGGCAACATGCGAGTGATTATTGGTCAGCGTATCACCTTTTGCGTGTAATGTTTGGCGCTTATCCATTTCTTTCAGACTATGCAAAAGAAAACCGCAATATCAACCTTTTCTCTGTCTGGGAAGCATAAAACTCTGGGGCAGCCATTTCGGCGCTTCTTGCAGACAGGCGAACTAGATTTTCGCGCCCCTTTATAGTTTGTGAAAGAAACAGATAAGCACCACCCATCACATGGAAACGACAAGCTGTCTACTTGTGTGTTTCCGCATGCTTGGTGATTTTTCCGACAAGATTCTGCTTCGGCTCGCTTTCATGTAAATTTTGTCACTTCCCTGACAAGTGTCGTTCTGGTGTTAGGCAACAGAGAGTCCGAGCTTCGTGCGCGCCGGGCCCGATCAGTTTCGATTTCGCCACTGAAATTCGTACCACGCGCAACCTTCGTGATGAAATGGAATGGAAAACAAATTTATTGAGCCTGCGCAACGCGACTGGGTCGCGCACTCGGCTCAGTCCCATGTAGAGACCGGCAAGCCGGCCTTCCGGGTACCTCACGGAACAGCCGAGCCTTCTGGCCCGCCGGACAGCCGTGAGCTGATCATGGGAGCGGAGCTTTTTAATTGGTGACTTGAGTGTTGTTATATTGATGAGAAATAACAGCCAATAATATTTATCGTCTGTTAGTTCTAATATTGTGTCTAACAAAGAAAAGCGAGCCCTTAAAATTTCCACTTCGTTCCTTCGTTGTTTACATTAGAAAGTTGTAGAGCATGGTAATTTATGACATACTTATTTTTTAGAAATCACGAAGGTTGCGTCTTCAAAGGAGTGGGAGAAGCAACCATCGTGATTTCTAAAAAATAGGTGTGTCATAAATTATCATGCAATACAACTTTCTAATACAAACAGCACTCAAGTCCTCAATGAAAAAGTTAATTAAACACTTTTGTTGATTAGTCGCATCGACATCATTTCAGATGCGGAAAAGTATTTCCGCCTTGACATAAAATTCGTGTGCCAGAACGACAGGAGCCTGAGTGCCATGGAATTTTTATAAAAAATGTGTACAGACTAGAAAAACACGTGAATGTGTGAGGGCTTGTTCAAGTTTGTGTCGCGAGGAAAAAAAAAACACTCCCTCCATGACAGCGGGCGAAAGTGCAAAAAAAAAAAACATTATATAAGGTCACTTTAGAAACGCGAGATCATATTTCCACGGTACGTTGTTGTATTTAAGTGTTTCTAAATTGTGAGCGAACATAATTCAGAAATTGTGTTCGCGCTTAGATAAAATATGAACAGATGTAATTCAATTATCACTAACACTTGTAATCAAATCATTCTTGATGGGGACACAGACAAGCAAGCGCATAGTGTTGCCTATTGCTTCAACGCAACTGCCGACGTCACAGACAAGCAAGCGCATAGTGTTGCCTATTGCTTCAACGCAACTGCCGACGTTTAGCGATAACACGACCGCAATCCAGGCGCGCGTAACGACAGAACACACGAAGCTACGGCCATCTCAGCTCTGCACATTACTTAAAAGGCGCGCGGGCCTTCTATGCGTTTAGCCGCTACGACCGCCGCCGCGCGCAGCACGCACGGCCAGGCCGACTTAAGGCGCGCTCTCCTCTCTCTCCCTTTTACAGCACACATGCCGAAGTCACCCGCTCTCTCTCTCTCCGATTTCACTCATAGCTTCCGCGAAGAAACGGCGTGCGTCAAGGCACACTGCATTTCTCTTCAAAATCACACACTTTCCCTTTCACCCACAGCTTATGTGTCCCTAGCCGTAGTTAATATTCCAAGACATTTTATTTAAACCAAAACAAGCCGAGAAAACTTAAAGCTACCAAGATCGCAACATGCGCTAAGAGCCTCGACTATAGTCCGCGATCTGTCTCCATAAAAGCACTAAGGGATAGGACCATTATAAACATCACATTGGAAAAAATCTCCTCATAACTTTGAGCTTGTGCTACTTAGAAAGATATGAATTCATAAGCAACTCAGATTATCCATGCTGTTTTGCTCTCGCTCGGGAAAATTGCTTGGACAGACATTTACAACCGATTTCAAGAACTAATTCAACTGATAAAATGAAATATTTGGCAGGAGCGTCCAAGTTTTTCAATAAAGAAGAGTAAGAACGTAAACAATCCGCATCGTGCACGCTATGTGAATGCAACAATAGAAAACACTCGAGAACGCTCCAACTTCTAGTACACTCAAGGCCGAAACACACCCAAGTCTCTACGAAACAGGTGACATTGTTGAACAAATAAAAGTACGCGTCTCAGTAATGTACCCGTGCTTTAAATGTGCATTCTATGAAAAGCGATGTCCGCCGTCAAACTTTAGAATGAACGACAACCAGCGTTCCGGAGCTGAGCGAAGTTGAGCCGCATGCACGGCGAATCAAGTACAACGGCGCACGGCGAACTCGTTCGGCCACTGTCTCATCGCAGCCGATCGCATCCCGCACATCAGCACGTTTTTTTTTCTTAGGTGTGTGTGCGTGAAATTACTATAATGAGAGGATAATGCGGTTAGAACGTCAACATTAAGGCTTGCGACCATTAAAGAGAATCGAAACAGGCCTACCTACGATGTCGAAACATGCTGTAAATGCGAGCGCGCGAACGCACGTCCGCGTGTAAACAAATCACACAGACCGAACGCAAAAATGCACGAGCTGTAAAGTAATACAGAAATTCGCACACCTAATTTTACTATTAACTACACTGCTCTGGTGAACAGTACTTAACTCCCAATAGTACAAGCGCACATTTCCAGCATTCAAATACGTAACTATGCGGGTGCGCAGCTTGTTGCAAAAAACGGGCCTCGACTTTCGTCGAGCGTGAAAACTGATTACTGGAGCTCTCAACAAATACAGAATTGAATAAATAAACGGTTACTTGCCTGTAATTAGCTGCATGACAGCAGCACTTGGGACCGAAGAACAGGACATGCGGCAACTGCTTGTTTCACGGCGACCAAGGAACCTTCTCCCAAGGAGTATGATCATTTTGCTTGGAGGTGCGGTACAGTCAGAAGACCCGGATGACGCAGCGCACAAAAAGCGACGTTGCAACGTGGTCAGCGATAGCGACGAACAAGCTCAACAAAACAATTAAAACGCATCAATACACGGCGAATACCACAGAGGAAATCGTCTTCGGCGGCACGGCGGCACACGCGATCACACGATGGAGGACTGAGCTACCGAAGCTACCACAGTTGCCAACAGTGCAGGTATTTTGCGCTATGTTTGAAGTGGTAATCATAGTGGCGGCCGTGACGTATTCGTCGCTGACAAAAATCTGTGCTTGAAGCAAAAACCACAGCCTTTGAGATTTGTGGCTACGACTCGAGGAACATTGTGCTTTGAGGCGGGAGTTTCTGTACCACGCTTATCATTAAAACACGATGATTATTAATTAAATATTCTAAATTAAAACATGTGCATCCTAATTGGCTCGTGTAGGAAGCGGTGCGCTGCGGTGCGCCAACGTCGGAATGTAGGATGACTGCGTCACTTGAGAACTTGAGGGCGCTCGCAAATCCACCCTTGTCCTTGAGAGAGCGCGCAAGCATCGTGCGTTCTATGCGCCCCTTACTCCCCGCTCGCTTTGCTTCTTTAAATTTAAGGGGGGGGAAGGGGGGAGGGGGAGACTGAAGTCTGCTCTGAATATCGCCTGGGCATGCTTTGGCGCCGTTAAGCGCTCTCGGATCTAGACGCGTCTGCTTACAGAGGCGTCACTTGCAGGGGGCAAGAGTACAACGTATAGTACATGCTGATATGCCGTTGCCGCTCTCCTTGCCTCCTCTCACCACTTCTTTCATGCTCTTCTCCCCTTCCCAAAGGCGCTGCGCCGGCTGTGCCACGCTCACAGTGCCATTTGCTGACCTTTCTTTCCTTCCATTTTAAATAATCACCCCTCCGTGCTCCCGCACGGGTTGCAGAAAGTAGTGCCTTGTTTTCCTCTTTGATCAAGCACGTCTCGTACTGGGGAAGCTTGTGAGAACGACGCGCGCACTAACAGCCACCATGATTTCGGATTATCGCAGCTACCAAGTTGGCGCTACATCTTAGGGTCTTTCTCATTTCGGAAATTTGCCCATCGATATAATTAATCGCGTAAGGTTTCCCATATATCATAAAGATATTTTTTTCTTTCCGCTTCGGACACCCATACCATTCCTGAGAACGGACGCCGCGCGGCGACTGCAATCACTTGCTCGCCGTATCACGCTTCTACAATGGAATACGCAGGGTTTTTCCAACGCACGCCTGTATTCGATTGACCCAAATTTGCAACTTCGTTTGCCATCCGAGCTCTCACGACGCGATGCAACCTTACTGTGTCGCATGTGGTTGGGCGTGGCATTCACGAATGCGTATTCGTTTCTCATTGGAATGGCCAGCAGTGCGGCATGCGACTTTTGCGCCTGCGAGGAGACGCTGGAGCACATTCTATGCCACTGCCCATCATACAAGGCTCAACGACGTGTATTGGAAGCCAAGCTCCGTCACCTGGATCCAAGACCACTGACCGAAAAGAAGATCCTGGGACCTTGGCCTACGGTTTCGCATATGCGCAAGGCCACGAAAGCACTCTTGTGCTTCTTGAGGACCACCGGACTTCACGAGCGCCTGTGAACGAACACCGCGAGTTCGTGTTGTGTAGTGTCAAGCTAACTGTACAGCCATCTCTTTCTCAATCTTCTTCTTTCTTCTCTATCCTTTCCTTTCTATTATTCCCCCCTTTTCCCACCCCACGTGTAGGGTAGCCAACCGAGCCAAAGCTTGGTTAACCTCCCTGCCTTTCCTCTTCGTTTCTCTCTCTCTTTCTCTTTTCTTTCCGCAGTGTAATGGATCGAACTTTCCGATCTTTGTTCTGAGCGTAGTTCGTACAAATATTCGCTGACATTTATTGAGGAAGATATAAAACAGTAGGACGCATGTCGTACCAGTGCGCATAACAAAGTGTTTGTGGATTTTCTTGTACATTTTCACGATTGTTCTAATAGTGTTCTGTGAAGCAATGATTCCTCATGATTTGTCAGTGTGAAAATAAAATATCACGGGAAATAACAAAATGCCAATGGCTCCACCATGTCCTTGTTTTTGGGATGCCACCGACATTGTAACCTTAGAAAAGGCAGTACAACAGACACGTTACGCAACGCGCGTGATTCTAACATGCAAGCATAGGCGTGCGCACGAGGGGGGGGCAGCCCCCCCCCGAGTCACCTAAGGAGGGGGGGGCGCGAAGTCTGCCCCATACATTGACTTAATAAGGAGCGGGGGGCGCTGGTATGAGCCTTCGCCCCCCCCCCCCCCCCCCCCTTCTGAAGGGGAACCCTGCGCACGCCTATGCATGCAAGCATGGATTCAGCTTAATGCTTACATGTGCACCAGCCACCACGGTGGTCTAGTGGTTATGGTGCTCTAGTGCTGACCCGCAGGCAGAGGGATCGAATGCCGGCCGCATTTTTCGATGGAGGCGAATATGCTTGAGACCTGCGTACGTGGACTTCGGTGCACGTTAAAGAACCCCCCGTGGACTAAATTTCCAGAGCCCTCCACTACAGCGTCTCTCATAATCATATGACGGTTTTAGGACGCTAAACCCCAACAATTATTATTATAATTATAAATGTGCACCCTTCATCTCTTACATTAACACCCTTATGAAAGGCTTTAACACCCTCTTTGCATGCACACCCTTCTCTTAGGGTGTATATAAAGCAAAAAAGGGTGTTGTACCAAGGAAAAAAGGGTGTAAATATTAGAAACACCATTTTTACACCCTTAAGGGTGTAAAAAAGTTTAGTGTGCAGAGCAATATATATATATATATATATATATATATATATATATATATATATATATATATATATATATATATATATATATATATATATATATATATATATATACATAGCACAAATGAGGCTTACATCGTTTATAGCGATATTGAAGCCTAGAATAATGCGTTTCTGTGTCTAGGATTTTCCGCGAGCCAGATTACCGATTTTTCTGAGAGCCGATTTCGTCGCTACCGTTACAACGAATATCGAATTCATTGCTCCAATGCGACTTCCTCAACCAGGTTCGACTTTACCGTGTCGTCGCTGCACTTCGCGAGCAGATTAATCGTGCAATCGAAGCTGACATCGGCACAACGACTCTGAGGACTCGGACCGCGTTTCGAAAGCGTATATCACATTCTTGCATAACTACAGTAACGCTTACTCGAATGGTCGTTGAGCCTATTCTACAATTAATGTCCCGTTGTCACTTGCGTACCATGCTTACTTCCTGGCGGCCGCTTTATATCCGCAGAATCGTTCACACGTATATACTTTCGTCGAACGTTGACCACTTATGGATGTTACTTAGAAGACCGGGTTACAAAGGGCCAGTCAAAGGAAATATATCCACCTTAGAACAGCTGTGGTGCTTTTGATGGTGACGACAGCATGAACATGGAAAGTAGCAGCCACAGAAGAGGAGATGATCCCTTTCTATCCATAGGCAGTCAGAAAACGTCAGCCAGCAGGCGGCCCAACGTACCTCCCTGTATGAATGTGTTTGATAGCTTTCGGTCATTTGCTTGTCTATTTGACCCATGTGGCAATTACTAGGGTTGAGCACCTAGCTATCAGCTTCATCAGTGCTTGCTCAAGTTATCCGTGTATGAACGCGGAGCTGTGGTAATGAAGACTATCGAGGGGTTATGTCGCCTCACATGCATCTGCTAGTTTTTATTGGCGGGCGCTAATGCGGCTTTTGCGATTGTCTGTGAGACTGTAGCCCACTGTTGCAAAATATGCCTGTCGTGTTAGTCATATACTGCCGTGTCGTATCGACATAGCCAGATGACGTGCCCAGCCAGTACCTTCATCATACTGATTTTGGGACCTCACGGCCATTTCTCTTCGTTACTTGTTCTTCAGTGCTGGATGCTGAATGCTAGTGCTAGTGCTGAATGCTCAGTGCGTCACATGCAATACATCGGTCACAAATAAACATCATTTCGTATCCGTTTCAACCAATCACAGAGCACACATCAGCAGTTTGCTATATATCTCCCATTGTCTAAACATGTTCATCTGCAAGGTCATTCGTTTGACAAAATCACGGTGAAGCTATTACAATCAGGCTTCAAATCGCACCATGATCGCGAAGTTTGAGAATCTTTTTTTAATCCATAAATTCAATACCGTATCGTCCGGTATCAACGAGAGCGTAGCAAAAGTGTCGTGCCTTTCTGGGATGCCCTGATGTTGGCATTATTGCTATATCTCTAACGAAACGTTCCTAACGTTTTCATTATGCAACAATCGCTATCATTTTGTTCATTCATGTGCAATCATCGCGACTACTGTGGTCAACGGCTCATCGTTACAAATGCCTTTTCATGCCCGTGATCCAGCCTACTCTATTACATTTGGATTCGTTTTTTTCTTCTTTTTCTTGTTATTATTGTTGTCATGGTTGTTTTGAGAATTTTGAGCATTCACGTGTTGATCCCACGTGCTTTGTACTCACGTGTTCATTCCCATAAAAGAGGCTACACGCTTCTATTTTTCTGTCCATTCTGACGAAGGCATTGCCCAGGCCGAAACGTTAACCAGTGAAAATATCCAATTTTGGCAAGTGTGCTCCTTCATTTCTTTACTCTCTCTCTCTCTCTTTATATATATATATATATATGTATATATATATATATATGTATATATAAGGAACAAAGGGTTTCCAGGTCCGGTGCAATATTAACAAAAAAGACAAACAGACGCGTGGGCGAAGGCAGTTTTATGTACGTTTCGCTCGGGGTCCGTGCTTCATCAGGATGTGCGCGCGTGTGTGTGTATATATATATATATATATATATATATATATATATATATATATATATATATATATATATATATATATATATATATATATATATATATATATATATATATATGAAGCTCTATGAAGCTCCAGTTTGATTTGAGGTCGTCTATCCCGATTTGCGCGTCTCCGTTTCTCGCTGGTGAGAATACTTAGAATTCTCAGTTGCGACTGCCCAGAATTTTCTCTAATCGCTTCTCGCCGCAGCCAAAGTACATGATGATGATCAAAATTATTGGCGTCACCCTTCGAAACGGGGCGGTGATTAGCAGCCACATGGGCACCCCCCCCCCCCCCCCCTTATTTTTTTTACCGTGAGGTGTTTATTCATGTTTTCCACTCCAGCACGATATCTTTTATTATTCACTCTCTTTCTTGAAACAAGTTTCGGTTCTATAAAACGTACTGTTATGTTGTAGTGGCTCAGGGTTAGTCTTCTGGCCCCCCGCCTCCCTTGACCCCAGCAAGGACACGTAATCAAGTTTCGTCCCCCTCTCTCCCCAGGTTCTATCAGTCTCTTCTCAAACTTCTTTTTTTTTTTTTTCACTAATATTATAAGCTTCTCTTCCTTATCTCCATTACTGACCATTTCATACTTGCACCGCCTTAAAGCCCAGTGCCTCTGATAAAATTGACGTCTTCCATGAACTTAGCTCGTATTAGCGCGGCACATATAAGAAAGATGCACGACACAGATGTAAAGAGAAAGGTAGGCGCTAGACTTCCAACCAGGCCCGTAGCCAAGGGGGGGTGCCCTAGGAGCCTGACCACTCCCCCCCCCCTCCCCCCCCCCGAAATTCGGATGGAGGGGGGTGTTTTACCGAGAATAAACAATGAAAATAGGGGTTTTTCAAGGCCTTCAACAAGTGCCCCCCCCCCCCCCCCTTCCGAAAAAAAAATCCTGGCTACGGGCCTGCTTCCAACTGTTTATTACATGCCCTTCACACCCATCTTATACATGCGCGAAAAAACACAACTCATCTTGCACGTGATCTTAATCCAAGAAACGTCATTTCCTTTTCCGTCAAAGCAATTGATGGCGAGCTCACACACGTTTCCCATTTCTGCTGGAGCTTCTGCTTCTTTTATTTCACTTGTGAGCTGGTCTTGCTGAGCGGACATCCTGCAATCTCATTACGATCCGTAGTGCTACATGGAACACGCACTTGCATTGCGTATGGTAAACACCACTTACACCTGTTCTCTGCTTGCGAAATCACTTGAAAAATCTTTGGAAATACCGGCATCGGTCGTTGCATTCTGGGAAATGCGCACCAGTTCGCGGTAGTAGGTTTGAGTGGTTTGAGTGCGTGGCTGCTGACCGCCAAAACTGCCGGACCCGCTTTCTCCGGCCCGGCCGCACCACTCACTCTCTGCTCGTCCCGTTTGGCACCTTTGAATCTAGATACCTGGCAACATTGTTGCCATTACATCGCCAACACTAGCTCCGGAGAGTCCGCGCGATTAGTGGCGCGTTTCAACTTGTGAGAGAATCCGCATGCGCAAGCGACGGAGAAAACAAGATGGCGGTTAATTGAGCGCATTTAAACGTTCGATTACAGTAAACACCACTGGTCATCACGTGCTTGGGCGATTTCCCCCGCTGTAACTCCTTATTTCTATCTTTTTAAACATGAAAGTGTTTTATGCCAGGGTCCACCAGGACTTCACTGATATAATTTTCGTCATGGATATGACGTCGATAAAAAAGCACTCGAACAGATTACAAAAAAAAAAAAAAAAAAAAAAACTAGAAGACAAAGCTTCGTTGATTTGGGTGATCTGGAAGTTGAACCCACGGGCGCTTGGTCCACGACGATAGGAGCCGGGCGCTCCACCCACTGCGCTACTGATGCTCATTCATGAGGCTTCACAAACGCGACTTATATCTTTCACACCTCCCTCTCACAGTGACCTTGGGTGATGGGTGAGGGGGGAGGGGGGCGATGTCACCGTCTGGCATTGGTGAAGCTGGAAAGGCCAGCTGATGGAAAGGCCTGCTTTCAAATTCAAATGGTAACATGAGCTGACATTTCGTTCAAGCTCTCTCTGAACAACGAAAGCTACAGGCCTTGTAAGCCAATCGGAAGAAGGGCTCTTCAAGTGTCCATTTCTCATCAGCCTCAGCGCGATGTAGATTGAATGGAGGAAACATCACAGACAGATCAGCTGTGCATGATGGAAAAACCACCTCGGTCTTTATTTCGCTCCTCGAAACACATAGCCAGCGCTCACCACGCTGACGCTTTCGCTGACCTTTGTTGACCGACCAATCGACAGCTTTCACACTGGTGACACCCTGCGCAGCGTTCTACTGGCCAAAGTTCCTGCTTCGCATATCCAGGGGCTTAACTACTGGCGTCACCATGTGCGACGAAGAGAGAAGGAGGAGAAGATGTTGAGAGCACGAAACCTAAACGAAGGATGAAGCGAAGGGCACTGACAAACGCTCTTTGTTTCGGCGCTGTCCGTTTAAGTTTCGCGCTTTCAACATCTTGTGCAATAGAGTACCAACTAGCCCAACCCTCCATGTTGATAGCAGAAGGAGGAGGCAGTGGATGCGAAAAGAAGACCGTCACACACGTTGGTGGACACCGGAATGACCAAGAGCGGAGCACGAGGTTCCTGTTCTTTTCCTTTTTTCGGATTTGTGCCTGAAGGCCTGGACTTCAGTGCCCGCCTCTAGAAACACTGTCCGTCGTCCATTGCAGCCGCTTCACTTGTTCTATTGTCCCCTCTTCTTCTCTCCCTGGTGCACTCAACCTCCTCCCAACAAGTAAGGAGGCAAACGGTACAACGTCTGCTCAATTTCCCCGCAATTCGTTCCTTCTTTTTTTTTTTTTGATGCGAAGCATCTTATGAACGAAGCCTGTCCCCCCTTCACACCATTGTCCGCCGTAGCCACGCTAGTGCGATGACGATGACGCTGCATCACGGCAGCGTCATTGCTCTGCATTATGAGACCACCTTCAAGGCCAACCCCTTCGTGCTCACCGGGGACTTTTACGTGAACATCATGCATGACGACTGGCAAGTTTAGCACATGGTGTCCCGTTACACTCTCCGGTGCATTTCGTACGATTACAAACATCATATTACCATCAGGGGAACGTGCGTAGACATCTTCTCAAACTTTAAATTACAACCTTTGCGGCAAGATCCCTTAACTTTATACTTTACCGGACCATAAGGCCGTTATACTCCAAGGGGAAACGTTCTCTTAAAGTCATCTACGATGATGAATAAAAAGCAACTTTACAGAACTCTCATGGCTGCTTCGCATACTACTCAGGGTTCTCTTACGGGGAGATGTGTGCGATTTTTCCCCCCTTCTTTCCTCTTGAGTCTTCCCTGCGGCGCAGATCGCTACCATATTCGCATAGGAAGATCGTTACGGCATTCCATGCATCATGCACAGAATTACTTAAAATGCGTTTAAAACGTCCCATATGATTTAAGGGGCTCTCGAGCCCTTTTTACGTATCAGTAACTGTTTAAAAAAATTGGCAAAGTTTGCACTAAGCCGCGCAAGGCTTCAAGCAGCAAAACTTGACGATTCTGAAGACTAATCTGGTTGCTTCTAGGTTGTTTCTAGGCCTTGGCTAGGTGATAAGGGTTCTTTCTAGGTTGCTTCTAGGTCAATGCTAGGCTTTAGCTTAGGTGATGCTAGGTTGTTCCTTACGTTGATCCTCAGGGGTTGGAGTTAAACCTCACGATATCACAGGCACGACACGGATGTCCACACTCCAGAGACAGAAAATCGCGCTGAAACCAAGCGTTGGCACCTGTCAAAGATCTACGGGCACGTCGTCGTTGGCGTAGGCCTTCCATCGCTTCGGGGTCTTCTTGCAGCCGCCATTGCCTTTCCCGTTCCTTAGTTTTCCTTCGTTGTACGTACTCGGGGTCTTCGGCACGCCGCCGTCGCTTCGCAGCCATTTGTTGTTGGGCTAACTGTTGCCTTTTTTTCTTTTTTTTCAGTGGACCCGAGGTGAGTAGTGGGATTTACACAATTTCTGTGGCCCATACCCGTTCATGATGATGATGTTTTTTTGGTTCGCCGGACACGGAACAATCTGACGAAGAGCTTCGCATTTAAAAATCACCGCCCAAGCACTCCGTATATACAGATTGTTAACCAGCGAAGATGAAACTCGTGGGCCCGGTGTTTATCACTGGATTAATGTCGACCGTTCATTAGTCTTTCTCAATTATTGATTACGTCTGTCCAGAAATGTTTATTGGTGTTCACCGCCCATGTGCTCCCTTCATTTTTTGGGGACCAAGCGGTCAGCAGTGGGACATGCCCAACATCTGTGACACATGTGCAGTAGGAGTTTTTGCGCACACAGGGCGGACGAATTGCCGGTTTCTCATAGGCATATACAGCATCGCTGTAAAATAATCACCCCTCCTGTAGTATGCGACGTGGTTCGTTCAAGCGAGGGTAACATACAGTTGAACCAGAAAACAGTACAGCTGGCATCGCCAACAGGCTGCGCACTGCTCCAGCGTGAAGCCATAAATAGGTCATGCAGCGCAAACATCCTGTGTTATTGCACCGATCCGTTCGTTAATCGCGAAACACGCGCGTATATATATATATATATATATATATATATATATATATATATATATATATATATATATATATATATATATATATATATATATATATATATATATATATATATATATATATATATATATATATATATATATATATATATATATATTTATATATATATACTCTTACTTGATACGACTGCATGCACAGCGAACCGAACGCCACGTATACATGTAGTCGCCTTCGCACTAGTAATTTTAGATTGCCTCTACGTTTAGTACGAAAACGTTGTGGCATTTTTAACAGCGATGCTGTTCTTGGCTCGAGCCTTTCATTTCCGGGGAGTGCGTGGTAACGCTTGTGAGCGTCATTAAACGGGTATGCGCCACAGACATTGGGTAAATCCCACTACTCAGCACTGGTCCACTGAAAATGAAGGCAACACTCAGCCAAACAATTGGGTATGTGCCACAGAAATCTGTGCGGCCTATAAGAAAACTATCATCATCATCATCATACACGCGTGTGTGCCACAGAAATTGGGTAAATCCCACTGCACGCAACTTGCCACTAAAAAGGAAGAAGGGCAGCAGTTAGCCCAGCAAATGGCATGCGCGTTACCATAGTCACACAACCGTCGCGTGATACTTTGTGGTTATAAAAGGTTGTAGCTATACTACCACCTCAAAGCTTCACAAAGAGTGTTTAACAAAGAGCAGTGACACAACATATCGGAGCATCTTAAGCGAAGGCTTCTTTGTGTACCTGTGTATAAGAGTGGCATGGTCAAGCTGAAATAAGACTATACTACCACCTCAAAGCTTAACAAAGAATGTTTAATAAAGACCATTGATACAACATATCTGAAAGACTTGTTGCGAAACATAGAAATGCGTTAGCCTGACGAAGGGAACGCCACCAGCTTCGCCGTCTAATCGGTGTTCGCGAAGCGGAACTGGTTGAATTTTTAAAATTAAAACTGCCATTAGCGTGAAAATTTGAACATCAACCATCAAACTTAGGGTCGTCTTGTCAAACCTATAGGCTTAGTCTCAATTGGTCCAGGTGTCACCGGGACTTGCATAGTCGTCATTATGCGTCTCGTGGCCTCAGCGGCCCCCATCCCACTCGCCGCCTTGGTTTCGTCTTTAATTCTCCTACTAAAGCGTCTCTTAGGTGCCCCGGTGATCATGCAACTTATCCTCCGCCTAAAATGTGCGCACGCGCAGTTGCAGCGATGGTTGAGGAATGCAAGAATCGGCGTAAGCATTGAGCCATCATATCGGACGTCGTCTTAAAGTATACGTATCACGTAATCCAGGCCATGGTCGACTTTCTAAAGAGTGCCTGTCTGCTGGCTTTGTCTTCATCGTCACCAGTCTTGTTTTGTTCATATTTCTTTCCATCATCGCTTCCAATTTTTACAAATATTATTTTACAAATAAAGGGCAATATTATTACTTAATTCAGGAATTTTTATGTGCCAAAACCACAATACGATTATGAGGCACGTCGTGTGAGGAGGACCTCCAGATTAATTTTAAACTGTTCTTCCTTAACCTTCGGCCAAGTTTATGTAGACTGGCGTTTTTCAATTCTGCGCCCATCGATGTGCGGCCGCCGTGGACGGGAATCAAATTAATATCTAATCATGTACTGATTAAAAGAGTTTAAAATAGGCGTTGCCCGATTATCGCAGCATTATAAATTACCTAAAAACTTGAGGCCGTTAACATTACTGAACGCAACACGACCACGAATGTTAGCAAGGGCTTTGTGGGAGACTATTAGAGTCACGGCGCAGACATATTGAACGGTTGAGTTCGACCCGAAAAGACGCGCAAAGCTCTGTTGGTTATGAAACCATCATTGTCTTCGATTAAGTTGTGCTAGTGATAATATATCTCAACGTTTACTGGAAACGATTATTATTGCGTAAACAAACAACATGCCTGTCTATCGTCGTGATTCTGAGGATTTAAGCGCAGATCATCTGAGGCTCAACTTTGGTTGCTGGTCAGCTAAGAATTACATGCTGACTCCGTTTATAGTCAGCTGCAACCTAACTCTACACGGGTACCGGTTTCAAGCTTAAACAAAATTAGCGTATATGACATTTCCGTGACATCAAACGCTCTTGTGTGTTTAAGACGTGTATTGTTACCGCACACGTCTATCTTTGCGCTACTGGCTTTAGTTTGAAACTTGAACGTTCTAGCACGTTTTATAAGAGATGCTGATATCAATTTTCGTGCAAAGATAATATTTTACGCGAAAACAGCGCACTACTGAGCGAACTGTCATTTTTCTGTTGGTAATACGTTTTATTTATTTATTTATTTATTTATTTATTTATTTATTTATTTATTTATCTACTTATGTTATAACAACATACCTTACAGGCCCCATGGGGAACATTGAGTAAGGCGGGTGTTATATACAAAATATCTATATAAATATACCAAACTGAAAAACAAAACAAAACAAGCAATTGCAAAACGCTAAATTTGAACAGCTTGGAAAGAGCGAAAAATACAAGTAATGGAAGTGTAAAGAAGACGGCGTGTTGCTTGCGTACAAGAAAACGAACGGCAAGAAAGGCACGGTCCTGGCGCACATAACTGTAATAATTATAAAAAAATGCATCCAAATTACAAAATCTATGCTTGCACTGCAGCTATAAACTTACAGAAATGAGAAATAACAACCAGGAATGCTCAAAAAGGAAGAGGTACATGTCATGCTAGCAGTACAGCATGACATCATTCTTGCACCAAAAAAAAAAAAAGGCAGGAGAGCGCAAGGGCAGCAAAAAAAAAAAAAAAAAAAAAAAAAAAAAAAAAAAAAAAAAAAAAAAAACAAGCAAACAAAGAAACAAACAAATAAATAAATATAACGAAAAATACAAAGCGCCATAACTACCGGGCACAACAAAATGGGAAAGGAAAGCATTTCTGCATGACACATTGCAATCAGGGTTGAGGGATTAATTGTGATGTAAGCGTATCAGAAACATTTGAAGCTGTGAGCTGACTCGGCTTTCGCGGCTATCTCACAGAGGTGAAAGGCAGGCGCTCCGCTGTTTAGTGGTTGTAGCGTAGACCGATGATGACGATTCATGGTGATGAAGTGTTCAGAGTAATTTCGCATTGATTCTACATAGCGAATTGACTAGATAGGCTTGGTGCGTTTAGCAGATGATTGATTCAAAGTCATGTTGGACGAATGAATGTTTGGTAATATAGTTTTCGCGGTCACAGAAGGCGCCTCGTGAACATGTCGTTTTGAGTACCATTGTGTAACGCGACGCCTTAGCAATAAGATTTATATTGTGAGCTTGTGAATAAGATTTATATAGTTGAACTCAAGAAGAAATGGACATGGGCCGGGCACGTAGCGCATAGGGCAAGATAACCACTTGTCATTAAGGGTAACTGACTGGATTCCAAGGGAAGGCCTTTGCCCTGCAGTGGGCGTAGTCAGGCTGATGATGATGATGATGACGATGATGATAAATCGCTCGTTCAGGCATCTGCCCGTTTGTCGTACATACTTCTTGGCGCAAGTCAGCGGAATCGAGTAAACAACACCCACTGCTCATGCTACAAACTGCATCCTATGGTTTGTTATGCAAATGTTCCTTCGTGTGGTTTGAGCATTCCCGCGATTACAGAGCACAGAGAGTTTTTCCGGAGCAGAGAAGACAACTTTTATTACATATACTTTATCATCTATCTTTTTCAAGCTGTGCGAAATCTTATGTAACTATAGTGGAGCACCGTGGCTCGCTTATTATCACTCGCGGCATAGCTTGCACGTGATTATCGTCCCTACTTAACGATCCTAAGCATATCTGTTACCAAAACCAGCATAAGATGGGAACCCAAACGTGTCATGCCGGAATCCTGCTCAAGGATGCCGCATTTTAAAGAGTGACCGCAAGACTTCCTCAGGGCACTGGTGAAGCGAAGATTTGCGTTGCCCATTTCACCAGCTTTGAATGGGCTGACCTTCAAAGCTGGTAAAACAGGGCATCGCAAATATTTGCACCATCGTCTTTGCAAGGGCGCGCATTCTTTCATAGATCAGAAGGCATCAAAGTAAGCACAACGTATACATATTCCGTTGGGGCGTCGCAGAGCTAATACTTCTCGTCAATGTCTCTGTCTGAGACACAACCGCCTAAGTACACACAGGGGGCGAGCGTACGTAGCACGGCGGACACGGAGGGGGGACGGCGATGCCAGCAGTCTATACGCCGTTGCTGTCAGCCGACGGCGGTGAGGTCGGCGACCTTTAAAAGGAAACGGCATCATCACCGCGAGTGAACGCGTACACGCGCGGCGAGGGAGAGTCGAGGTCTTCGACGACGACGACGACTGGCGTCGACCCCTTTCGGCCTCGCCATTCCAAGCCGGCTGGCCCCGCGATTTGCACGACGCTCCGTGCCGTACTTACGTACACATCCTGACATCCCGCAGCGCGAACTCAGCGCGGTTAAAGGTGACGTCACGGGGGGGGGACACTGACGCGCGCGCCCGCACGTCAAGGTCTTCGTGGAATAACTAATAGGCGCAACAGAGTTATAACACGGACGGTAAAAGAAACGGACACAGAAATGGTGGCGCTATTAGTTATTCTACGATGCAAGAGAATCGACAATTGGGCTAGTTGGTTGATATGCATGGTATAGTTGTTGTTTAAGCGCACTCCAACGAAGACAAAAGACGACAAAGGCGCTTGTCTTGTGTTCCTTTGTCGTCTTTTGTCTTCGTTGGAGTGCGCTTAAACAACAGCTATGTACCATGTATTCTACGATGAACATCCACAGAGTAGCCCAACTCGCGATTCTTGTCGAGCTCTACCGATTGCGTTAAACGTTGGTTAGAACGGTCACGTCGTCTGCTTTGCCTGACCATCGAAATGGAACGTTACATCGTTTTTCAACGCGCTACATCGTTTCAGCGGCGAACAGAGCATCGGCCGTCGACAATCTGACAAGCGGTAAAGCGCGTCGGCTTTTGTACGTGTGCTATCGAAGATTCCAGCGTTATCGCTGGTGGCCGCGAGATCTCTCGAAAAAACTAGACTATTCGCGTCCCGCGCGCAATCTTAACAGAATGATCTAAAGCAATCGTGCAGGTTCTGAAACATCGCGGCGTGGTCTGCGCGGAGCGTTGCAAACAGTCTTTGAGCGCTAATACGTCAAAATAACACGCGTGGCAATATTGTTGTTGCATGGTTGTTGCGTCAATCGTGAGCAAAGGGTCGAAAGAGTTGGGCTGGTTAAACATTTTTGTTAGCGTTATTTTTTTAGAGTATTACGAACTGAATCTCTGCATGAAATTCGCAGCGAAGGATCTCCAGGATCTCATCTTACTGTCGATTTTTTTTTCTTTTGCAATATGCGCATATCTGTGTGCTTACGAAACATATGGCTTGTGAGCGTTCGTGCAGAGGCCCCAAAGTCGTTCGTTGCACTGGAAGAGCTCCCTTTTCCATGCGTGGGATAACTGACGCATAATAATATCACGCATCAATTATTACTATTATTATTTGATATGCATACACATGTACACAGATGAAAGAGGGAGAGAACAGGCTGACAACTGCCACCCAGAGGGGTACATCGCCTGCCTACTCTTTCGGGAGGAGGGAAGAGATAGAGGGAAGGAATATATGAATGCTCAAAATACAATGCACACACGTCTGTAGGACGAAGGCATTGTTCTAACAGTCCATTTGCTATCGGACCCACCATCTTTCACGGATGAGGTCAGGAGCATGCGGTCGGCGCGGCTTAAGGTCAAATGGCGATGGTCATGGGCAAACCAGGGAAACGGACCGAGATGTAAAAGAAAAGCGCTGTTGGAACACGTGTTTTCAGCCAAGTGCGCGACACGGTTGGCAGCTTGCAATCCCACGCTTCCTTCCTTGGGCTCTACATTCCTATCGGGTTTTTCGCTGTGGCACTGTGCCGTCTCTTCCTGTGTGCGAGCGCAGACAACGTATACTTACCGTATAGTCAAGCTTCCTTGGCAGCTGCGGTCATGCGTGCCTCGTCTGACCGTTCTCTCTCTGTGTCTTCTTTTTTCCCTTTCTGGTACTGATTCTTAGCGCTGGAATTACTATTTAGAAGAATGCCCCTATTGATGTTAGATATAATCCCAACACTTCGCTATTATGCTTAACTGTAGTGTAGCTTTCTGGTTCGATATCTATCTATCTATCTATCTATCTATCTATCTATCTATCTATCTATCTATCTATCTATCTATCTATCTATCTATCTATCTATCTATCTATCTATCTATCTATCTATCTATCTATCTATCTATCTATCTATCTATCTATCTATCTATCTATCTATCTATCTATCTATCTATCTATCTATCTATCTATCTATCTATCTATCTATCTATCTATCTATCTATCTATCTATCTATCTATCTATCTATCTATCTATCTATCTATCTATCTATCTATCCGCCTACGTTGGGCGCTCTCGTGGTCGTGTCCTCTGCAGCTTCCTGGTCATGTCCTCTGCAGTCCTCTGGGTAGAGACCCTTATACCGGCGTCATGTAAGGTCAACGTCAATTGTGTGGTCGCAGCGTTGGTTATCCGCCAACACCGCAACATTTCTTCATGCATGTCTTCGTGGCCTTCTTATCCGCACGTCTTGTAACGGGCACGATGAACATTTCCGAGATTCTGATCGAATCCAACTAGCGTACTTAATCGCACCCTACCGGCACTGGCTAATGTGGCTAATGTTGGCCGATACCGGCTAATGTAGGCTAAAGGAGGCTAAATGATTGATAACATTGTCTGTGGTATTGGCTATAGCCAACATTGTAACTACTGCCTTCTGGCAATTGTCGGCCAGTGTTTCTAAATGACTAGCGATGACTTGCTAAATGAGGTTAAACGTTAGTTAGCGCTGGCTATTCTTCACTAACGTTGGCTATCTGATGTAAGTTGAAACAGCAACTATGTCCCCAATTGAAGATCAACCGTATTATTGACTTGTGCGCTAATTTGTTTCCTTCCTGCTTTCTTTCGTTTTTCTTCTTTTACTTTTATTTTTGCGAAAGGCGGCGCTGTTTCACTCGCAAACGCCACGTAGAACGAGTCTATAGGGATATGTGATATGCTTCTAAGCTGGCGCCAAATGTGGTAACTCGGCCGAAACGGACGTGCAATTTGATGGAGGCGGAGGCAGCGCGTATCACCCATCAGGAGGGGAGTGTGAGGGGCCGTTATATATTTAACGTAACATATAACTTAACATGTAACAAAATCCGAAACCCTAAATTATCAGACAAAGAAGATTTCTTGGTGGACGTGTTGAAAAAAATCGTGTTGATAAAATGACCTGCCGGATAACAATTAGGTAGAGAAAACCACGTGTGTGTATAAAATATACGCAATTCCTACGCCACGCGGGAGTGAATTTCTTTTTTTTGCGAAGCATTGCTAATCTACGATATAACGTCAAGTTCTTAAGTAAGCGTCAATATAATCTGACGCCGCATTTGACGCCGTTGTACTAACTCGATTTCGCGCTATTTCGCTATATACCAGTTGGCCGTGAATCTCAAAGCGCGCTGTTTTTGTAAGGTTGTTCTAAGATTTGTTCTGCAGATTCATCTCCAGTTAACGGCGCAGGCGGGACATTGAGACGCGACGCCGTAAGTGAGCATCGTCGCATAACTCACTTCGCACCCTTATTGCGCACTATCATGTGTAGTACTACGCACTAGGGCACTGCACGGGCCCGGGCCGGCCCGAAAGCCCGGGCCCGGCCCGGCCCGCGGGCCGGGTCGGGCCGGGTAAGTAATTGTTAGATCGGGCCCGGGCCGGGCTCGGGCCCATGAGCTTCGGGCCCGGGCCGGGCCCGGGCCTGGGTCAGGCCCGTATCAGGCCCGACTCTCATACACTGTCGGCAATGGTAAAAAAAATGGTATAGCTGAGCAGCACTGCGGCAAGAGTGAAGCAACGGTGCACTGCCCAGATTAGTGCATATAAGATGTGCCCATCGGTATCATGGGAAACATTTCGAGTATGCAGCTACGCTGGCATGCCCGCCGCGCCTGCTTCCGCCTTCGTGACTCTGTAGACTGGTCAACGCGACTACGAAGATACGCATGTTCGGTCGAACACAAAACTACGAGACACGCAACCAACGCAACGAATTTTAAAAGACCGAGGATAGACAGAGAGGAGGTGTAGGCGCCGCGCCGAACGCGTGATATGTACTACAGTCGTCAGCAAGCTTAACACGAACGCTCCGACGCGTGACCTGGACTACTTCGGCTGATGCCAGCCGCGAAGCGCTTGGCGCTGTTGCCGAGATAATACCTCGGTATGCTTGGATAGTATGTCGGCATGTATGGGTAACATATCTCGGCAACAGAACCCAAAGCTACGCGGCGCTAGCGTCAATCAAACTGTTTCAGGACACCCCGCTTAGCGTTCGTGTTAAGCTTGCTGACGACTGCACGGCGCCCACGGCAGCGTCTTCATCACGGAAGCCAATCGACGCTCGCTTCACGAGAGTCACGTGATTCCTGCAGAAATATCAACTCACTCTCTCTCTGGCTCGACATTTGAAAAGGGGCCAAGTGGATAACTAGAGTCACGGTGCCGAGTGTAGTTCTGCAATTCTGTGAATGAACTGCTCGTTACATTAAGAAAACCTCAGCGTCACCGAGCGTTATTGACGTCGATTACACTGTTCATCGGCACCACCGGCTCTTCAACTGGGCTTGATTTCATAGCCTCATGAGTTGCTAGGGCTACTTCATCAGTCGATGACATAATTGGAATTGACTCTGAGGTAAGTTAGCAGTTTTTAAGCTTTCTTCGCTCTACTACAGTCACAAAGCTTTACTATCACAGATTACAGTGCGAAAGGAAAGTCGAGGACACTCATTTTAAGTTTGTAGACAGAATGTCGTCGTGTTTCGTCAGGTCACTAATTTCCTCATTTCGGTTTAATACGTCCGACTGAATTGCTGTGAATGGGTATTGGTTTCGCGCCTTGTACACTTTTTTCTTTCTTTTTGCATTTTTGCTTTCTTTACCAGCTGTCTTACCGAGCGCCTCTTTTGTAAGACGCAGTGCTAAGGTGCCGTACGTTACCACGCGCGCTTTCGTATTAATCTTGCGCTTTGTAGTGACTTTTCTGTTGCAACACACAAATACAGTTAAAACTCGATTTAACAAATTTGAGGGGAGCCGCGAATTATTTTGTTAAATCGAAAACTTCGTTAAACCGAAGACGGCATTTCGCGGTTACTTAATTCGGTACATTCGATTGTATGGTGTAGGCATCCGGCAAGCTACCATGGCATGATATTTGCGTAGCGTAAAGGCGCGAAAAATGAAATAGCGGCCTTAGGAAACGATCGCCACCTGCAGGGTGTATGAAGCAACAAAAATTGTTAGCTTAAAATAAAATTGCTTCTCTCAATAAAGTTGCTTCTCACTCTGTTACCTCAACAATAAGGGCCACAGGTGACAACATATTTATTTCCCAGCAAAGAAGTCAGTGATCTTGGCTTGCTTGCGTTTTGTTAGCATTGGCCACGCAGTTTAAATTGGACAAAGGTGTTCCGCGATGTTGCCATTTACTCGCAATCAATAGCTTTTGGGGCGTTATCTAAAAATAGACAAAGAATGATCAATTCTCTATCTCAATTTCCGAAAAAAAAAAAAAAGGTTTGTTAAATCGGGACGGATCTCGACATTTGTTTCGTTATATCGAGTTAGTCAAAGTACGGGACCCTACGGGTGTCTGAGGGGGGAATCGGGGCATCTTCGTTAAAGATCAAGAATATTCTACTAAGGCCGCGCTAGAAGGCATCCCGCGCCTACACGCACACGCACCTAGGCATTCGTATGTGGTCTCGTAAGTGCGACTTCCTCGCGAGCTGCACGTTTCAGGTTTGTTAAGCTATAGTTTATGCGGCTCTTGCTCCACCATCCTCTTATATATATTTGGGAGAAATAAAAGTTCGTTTCATTGACTGATGGATTTATTCGTTTTAATTTTATGTAAGGAAATTAAGAAAAATATTCAATTGGCCCTGCTACAGATTTTTAGGTAACCGTAATATGACCTTACTATTGGACTCCCCTGCGTCACGATTTGTTTTCGGACACGTCGAGTTTAAGGAGAGTGACAAGTTATGCAAGAAAGGTGTACTTTCTTCCTCCTTTAGTCGGAACAAGCGACCCAGCCTGGCGAACCCTCCCAGGAGTAGTTAGAGCACGTTTTTTTCTCTCTCTCGTTGCATTGCGCAATAAACCAAGTTTGCAGGATATGTTCTGCTCTATTTACTCAATAGTCCCAGCTTGCCAGCAATTAATGTAAGCTCGACTATAAATGCCCGCTGTTTTTCCACTTTATGTGGGCGCTGTATGTTGTAGTAATTCTTTGAAATGCAATAATAACATTGCATGGTTAGCGCTGCATCAGGGGCGCAGCCAGAAATTTTTTTCGGGGGGGGGGGGGGGGGGGGCACCTCCTTGATTTCGGGAGGGGCACCTCCTTGAAATGGTCATTTTTCGCTATGCATGCCATGGCGAAAAAAAATTTCGGGAGGGGGGGGGGGGGGGCACGTGCCCGGTGTGCTACCCCCTGGCTACGCCACTGCGCTGCGTGCATGGACAGCCAGCTGTGCCTCCTCATATACCCCCCCTGCAATTCTTTCGCAAAAGTGTTACGGGCGTAATTAACCGATGGTAAACACAGTACCAGTGAAAATCGTGACATTGTCATAAGTTCTCACAACACTGTCCAGGAACTATCTTGTGCGTGGCTGGTATCTTCACTATAAGCGAAGATTGGACAGCGCCTCGTTTATGCTCAAAAAATAATTTTTTGAAATGGGCCGGGCCGGGGTGGCCGGGCCCAAACCTTTCGGGCCCGGGCCGGGTACGGGCCGTATTTAAAAACACCGGGCCGGGCTCGGGCGGGCCTGAGCATGGCGCTTTCGGGCCGGGCCGGGCCCGGGCCCGAAAAAGCCGGCCCGTGCAGTGCTCTACTACGCACCTTTCTTCGAAAGCAGCAAAATGGTCCGAGGGTCTCGTTTTCTGTATTTTAAAGTCATGACACTGGCAGACAATTAATTAAAAGCCAAGGAAGGGGACATTATCTCTCGTTTCTTAACTTGTATTGTAATTATTCTCACTTAAATTGTAAGAAATTAAATAGGATGAAAAATCACCCTTCTAGTTTGTGGGATACGAACCCCCCAACCTCCAAATTACGCGCCCGATGCTCTGCCATTTGAGCTGTGACTACCATATGAGTTATAAATACAGTTAAGAAAGCATAAATGATGTCCCTCTGCTTTCATTGGCTCATTTTTTCTGTCGTTTTCTTTAGTTTGTCATATGGTAGTGTTCCAAAAAAGGCATAAGTTGAGGTGATGATGGAAAACTTGACGAGATTAAAAATTCTTGAACACCGTGGAGTGTCGCTGTGACTGAACGCGCAGCGTCGTGCGGGCGCGGACTCTGCCATCGACCAAGGTCGGCACCACACGTGGCGTGGCAATCACGTAGCACCCCAAAGACGCAGCTGCCACGTGTGAAGAGCGGGAGAAACTGCCGCTCGCTCACTTTTGTAATTAACTTGTGGCTATGCGACGCGATTCATGGGCCAATATAGTTGTCGGCTGGGTCGGCTAGCGCGGCATAGCGTAAAGGTGTCCATCCGCCCATCAAACCGCCAATACTTTTGCAATACGCGCCAGTAGTCTCAAGGCCTTACGTCGCACGAATAAATAGCTGTACGGTGCATGAGCCCATCCATCACCCAACGTGTAGGCTAGATCATACTACTTCTGCGCCCCCTGTAGTACTCTGATTCAAATCCCGCCATCACGAACCTAGTTTGACTGTCTGCGCAATAATCCTCTAACACAGTTGTCTCGAACAGGTGGCCCGCGGCTGCGCATAGAATGAAATGGTTGACTTAGCTAAATGGTGCTCGCATCATTTATTCGCTCCTTGCAATTAATAATACTTTGTTCGGGTAAGCTTCAGAGACTGGACCGTTCTCAAACACTTTTTGTCGTAAGGCACCCCATGGGGCAACCATGTGTTGAAACATAAGCACGGAACAAGATCTTCATATTTCATAATCAGCGTTCAGATTTAAATTATTCTGGAGATCCGTATCGATATGTTTCTCGGAACCTGGCGCCAAATCGCCTTCAGAAATTATCCGTATATGAGATACAGGAAATGCGCGATCTCTCAAATGGCAGCATGACAGCGTTAGGTGATATTTTGTTCCAACGTTAGGTGAACAGTCTCAACGATTCGTTGGGAATGTTCATTGACAACGTTGTGTACTATATACTTCGACATTGCCGCAGTGATAATGACTTTGTAGTGTCGTCATATAGACACTTCTCGTCTTTCATTCATAATCCCTTTCGTCGTTCCGAGTACAAGGTAGCCAACTGGAGATCTGCGGTTAACCTCTTTGTACCTTCTTTACCTTTCTCTCTTTCTTTCTCACTTTTGCCTAATACCCCTGTCACACGGGCACCCGCGAACTTCGTTTAACTCCTTCGTGTTTTAGTAAACGGTGATGCGTTCCGTGCCACACGGAAGTTAAACGGAGCGTTTCGCAAATGGTGTTCGGCGATCTCAATTAGCGGTGGAATAGGGTACACTCATTCCCAGTAATCCGTACTTACAGAAAAACCTGCGAACACAAAACCTCCGCAGTCAACGCAATAATGAACTACGATCATTCCCGTCAGCAAAAGCCAACTACATAAGTGAACATTTGGAGACGACGTACTTCTTGAAGACGCCCTACAACCGCGACAACTGTGGAAGCTAGCCAGAGTGACCGAAGTCCGCGCTGGTCGCGATACAAAAATAAAATCATGCAGCATCTGACTTACAGACGGAACGCATCTGCAACGACCTACCAAGTTGATCTACCATTTGGAAGTTCACCCGCTTTCATGAACTTTGCCTTGCGCGAGGCAGGATGTTGCAACTTCCGAGGAAGAAGAAGTTGCTGCGTCCACGAGCGGCGCAGTGCTCGTGACCCGTTCGGCCTCGCCTGGATACTCGCAGGTCTAGGATTATTTTTTTGCCGCCTTCAAGTTCTCTACCGAAGCCGTTTGTCTTTTCAAATAAGAACATTCCATCCTTAACGGGCGTTAAAAAAAAACGAAAAAAAAAACGCGTATTAGTGCACATACTCTCTTCTCTGCATGATGTCCGGTGAAATACCGTCGTGGCGCCATTTTAGATAAGTTTCTCGGAGTCCGTACGCACCGTTGCGTTTCCGTCTGCGCATGTCGTTCTGTTCTGACTGCGGTGCTCTTTATTCTACTTCGACATCACCAAAAATCATAGCAGTGAGTGACGCGTGTTCTACCTTCTTCGCTGACGCTGGCAGTCGTGCCAGCAGCTCATGCGAACTGTTGCGGGACAAACTAACAGCAAGGGCTTCGTAGACTGAACGTGAGACCTGTGATCATACTGTATCGGAAAAGACTACGTGATCTAGGTGGTCACGTAGCTTCAAATAAATCAATGACAACTTGCAGTGTGTTTGACCATCTTCGTGCGTATAGAAAACGCGTGGCAAAACAAACGTGCAGTGTTGCCAGCACTCATGTTGACATTATACTGTGAACGTGCTTGCAGGTACACGTTTCTGTGATAAAAGCCAAAAAAATTTTACTTGGATTTGATTTATTTATAGTTTTTATAACGATATGAACATTTGCGAATGTTTCCCGCGTGATTAGACGTGAAATCTTGCATGCAGATCTTGCATGCAGCAATGCTTAGTGGACCCATGCGGCTTCCGTTCCAAAGCTCGTAAAATTCTGCGTCACATGGCCACAACTCCATCTCTGCCGAACTTATTGCTTGAGTTTTACGTTTATGGAGTTTAACGGAGTTCGGTGGCTATTAACTCGGCTGTACTCCTGATGTACGAAGAAAACCGGGGGGCGATGCTTCGCACAAAAGGACTTGGCACAGTATGATCGACTGTGGGATAGAGTGCATGTGAAATCAAGGAAGCAGCGTCTCACTACGCTAGTACTAAAACATAACAGCGATGGTAACGTCAGCACACTATGTCAGCTTCACCACTTATTATTACAATGTTCTGCATTCGATAAAGGGAGAATGACCGCACAGGCTTTGCAACGCACGGATTACCGCGAAGCGTTGCTTGCGGATCCGAGCACACAGCCATTATTTGGTCACTAAAGAAGCCAGAGTGACCTGATCAGGTTGGCTAAGAGGGACTGATAAACCATAGTACTGACCACAGACCGCCTCAGTACAAGCGACTGCTACTTAAATGACTGGAAACCCTCAGCGACTGTTAGCGATTTTTAAATGCGAATGCATTTCATAGTCGGGCTATGTCAGGCATCCGGCGTTGTCCGGCGTTGTCCGGCGTTGTCCGCGGAGGAGGAGGAGGAGGAGGATAGGTTGAGGAGGTAAGCGCCGGCAGGTGTTAGATGTGAAGCATCTTATGGCGAAGCTTAATCCGGTGGTGGTGGTGGGCGGCGTGACCACCCTTACTGCGCATGCGCAAACCCTTAAAAAAAATAAAAATAAAAAACCTCCTCTCTCCCTCTCTCTCCTCTAGGCATCCCTCCCCGCGGCAACCACAGCCTCACTACGCATGCGCGTCCCACCTCTCTCTCCTCTCCTACGCTCCCCCCTCTCTTCTCTAGGCATCTCTGCCCGCAGCGTCCACACTCCCACTGCGCATGCGCGTCCCCCCCCCTCTCTCTCCTCTCCTACGCTCCCCCCCTCTCTCGCCTCGCGACGCCGACACAGGCAGCGTCTGCTAGCGAGTTTCTTGGTTGAAAAAACCGACTGCTCGCGCTGCACAACCGTTCACTGGCCACCCCGTATATATGGCAATGGATCTCGACCTCCAAGGTGGTGCCGGTGGGAGATTTCTCCTGTGCGTTGTTGAACAATAAAAATTCGCAGCGTGCGCGTTAACTAAAAGCGGACTGCGAGTCTCTGTGTCCAGTCGGAGTCTTCTGTCTCTCATTGCACATTAGCAGCGATTGGCATGTTCCAGTAGGAAACACCGCTCCATCGCTGCGTGCTTTACGCATACCCAGTTTTAAATGCGAATGCATTTCAAGTGCGTGAGGGCGCTCGCATCGCGGGAGCTCGGCAGAGCTATATATGAAAAAAAATAAAAATAAAAAAAGGAAAAAAGAACAAAAAAAAATAAAAAAAAAGTAAAAAAAAGAAGAAAAAAACAAAAAAAAAGCAAAAAAAAAAAAAGGCGCTGCGCCGTGCCCCCCGACCGGGCTGCAGAAATTAGGCGCCTTTTCCTTCTTGGAACCACAACAAACAACCCCCCATATATAAATGGAGTGAAGCGCGCGCGAAATGCATTCGCATTTCCTCACGATTCCCTTCGGGGAGGTGGGGGCATTTTTTTAGTCTGGCGACGTCCCCGCCTATCCCCACGCTTCCCCATTTCACAATAAATGACTTTCAATCAATCATCACGCTTGCATTGCTTGGCGGCGACTGTTTTTCGGTGGACCGCCATCGATTTGTCTCACGGCGTACAACGCGCCTGTTGTGTTGTCGCGTTTCTTCATTAGACAGGTTCCGGGCGTGCTGCAGTACCCTAATATGGCGGTCGAAGTCACCTCAATGCGAACTATCCATGGACTCTTTCAGGAGTCTCCAGGAGCTTCACATCTTGCAGCACATTGCAGGGAGTGCGGCTGCTATCCAGTTTTACACGAAACTGAAATAATTTTTCCAAGTAGCAATCAGCTAATCCTGAAATGACCGAAGCTTTCCATATAAGAAAAAGAGGAGATCCGTGCGTCAGCCAACCTTCAGTTTTTTTGCATGAGGAGGAGTTTGTTTTCCTTGATAGTATTTCTTGATAGATTATCGCCATAGTTAACCCGCAATTTTCATCTTTTGCCAGCGAGAACCTTTTTGTCTTGACACGCATGCGTCGGTCATTTGTTTGTCGTATTTATATGCTTCCTTGTTCAATAAATCTTTTAGTAGCGAGTAAGCGCTTGTCCTGTTGTCCTTCCTTCTTCGTCTTCGTCTGTGTCCACTTAGATCAGTTGAACCATGGTCCTTCAATACTTTGGTTGACCATGGTTGAACCATGCATGTACGCTTTCTCGCCGCAGAGGAGGAGGGTTCGCATGGCGGCCACTCGCATCCTGGCGCCCCCTAACCAAGATGGCGGCCTCGGCGGCGGCGGGACGCTGCCCGAGGAGCTCCAGAAGGTGGCCGCCGAGGAACTGGGCGAGGACGCCCGCAAGAGGGACCTGTGCCTCGTCAAGCTGCGCAACCTTTTACAAGGTGAGTATACTGGTTCTCTCGCTTTTACAAAAGTACGCGGGATGTCTTCGGGGAACGGGTTCGTAGTTGCTTAAGGAAGATGTGGTAATTGAAATATTATCTAATATTTCCTGGGGCTTTACGTGCCAAAACCACGATACGATTATGAGGGAAGCCATATGGAGGGATCCGAAAAGGGAGGGAACACCATCTGGTGTTCTTTAAGGGCACTGTGGTCGCACGGTACACTGGACTCTAGGATTTCGCCCCTATCGAAGTGCGAATATGCCGCGGCCGGTAAAGAACCCGTGACCTTCGGGTCAGCAGCTGAACACCGAAACCCTTACACCACCGCGGCGGAGCTTCAACAATTTTCTCGGGATTAAAGCGGCGCGCCCCTGTACAGGGTAGCAAACCGGTTCTTCTACCAGGTTAACCTCCCTGTCTTTTCCTTTATCTATTTCTCTCTCTCTTCTCGGGATTACTATTACCACAGAGAGAAACATATCAAAATAACTCGATTACGAAAACAGCCATTTGGGCATCTTGGTATAAGTTCATGATGAAAAAAGTGCAACTAGAGTGGATACTAAGAAAGAAAAAAAAATGAACTTTTTATCGAGAAGTCACAAATTCACCCGCAAGCGAAGCACTGACAATGATAACAATGTAATTAAAATACGTGCAAAGTAAGGTGCATATGTTTGAAGGCCCTATACATAATTGGAAATATTGGCGTGATAATTAAATTAACGAGCATGGGGTCCTGCTCGCACAGGCAAACGCGAACTCAACCCACTCGGTGACCTCGAAAAATGACCTTCATAGCGCCGGCGTGACAAGCAGCGCAAACGGAAATGAAAAAGCGAATCCCGCTGCCTCTCATTTCCGCGAGAAAACGCGAATTGAGAGGTCCAGGAAACTCGAACTCCTAGAAAACGCCAGAGACGGCGCACATGAAGCGACGAGCCATCTAGACTCGCTCATCCTATGGAACCGCCTCAGATGACTTGCAAGAGAGGGCGTGCGCACCACCTTTTAGGCATGTTTCTGCGCCGAGGAACCGCCTGGCCACTCCTGACTGGGTTATTTTGGCCAGGCGATAACCGTGTGTGAGTTGTTTGAAGATAGTAGTGGCGCTTACTTTTGCATCACGCCGCAGCGTCATTTGAAGGTAGGTGAGGGCGGAGATCAAGAAGAGAGTGGAAAGAAGATGCCATCTCTACGTACTGTTGCGGTGCACACCCCTAAATCAATTATCCCTCTGAAAGGATTTGTTGCGTTGGAAACGCAGGCGCAAAAAAGAAGCGACACGAGGCGACATACCAGCGCTAACTATCAACAAATGTTTATTGAACACTCGCGCATAATCTCGCGAGTGAGCTTGTCACCACTTCTGCTGACAACAGTACACTGTGCAAAAATAGGTTCACAGCCACAAGAACAGAGGCAGAAAAGATATCTTCATTAGGTTCAGCCTGTGTCAGCACCCCTTCCGTGCACCTTTCAGATAGAGTTGCGCTTTCTTAGAAAGTTGTGCGCGCATGCGCGGTGGTGACGAGACGAGTGGCGTTCAATAAACATTTGCTGGCAGTTAGCGCTCGTACGTTATCTCGTGCCTTTCTTTGAGTGTCTGTGTTTCCTGCGACACAAATCGTTCCAGATGTACAAACAAGAGGACCAATCCGCCCCAATTCTGAAGTTCAATTTCTCCTCAAGGGTGGATCAGTGGCTGAGACGGTCGGCTGCTGACCCGAAGGTCGCGGGTTCGATCCCGGCCGCTGCGGTCGCATTTCGATGGAGGCGAAATGGTAGAGGCCCGTGTACTGTGCGATGTCAGTGCACGTTAAAGAACACCAGATGGTCAAAATTTCCGGAGCCCTCCACTACGGCGTCTCTCATAATCATATCGTGGTTTTGGGCGTAAAACCCCAGATATTTCCTCCACCTTCTAACCCTTCTGCCCGCGCTCTTGCACGCTTTACCACGAAGCCACAGTGTACTGCGCGCGGCATGTGATGGGACCTTATCGAACTTGAACTTTTTCGCGGACGTCTACACCAATGTCGACGTTAATTGCGAAGTTGCGATTGGATTTTCCCTGTAATTGATATGGCAATAAATTCGTCAAGCGTTCGATACGAATGCAAGGCATCATACCCGTAATCTGAAATGTTCATTATTGCTTCCAGTCATGTAACGATTTGATGCTGATAATTTCTGCATAAAATACGACCGATTTGCAGTTTATTTGGATGAAGGTGCCGTTACTGACGAAGTCAAGGTGAAATCACAGAGACGTTTCGGGACCCGTACGGATTCCTTGATCGCACTGAGTGAGTTCGACTAAGGAACCCGTACGGGTCCCGAAATGTCTCTGTGTTTTGTCCTTGACTTGGTCAGTGATCACGTCTTCATCCTAACCATGTTACCTGACCAGACGAACTTTCACACAGAATACCACTACTGAACATGACTTCATAAACAAAAATTGCTTTGTTTTCTCCTGACACTGAGTGGCTAACGACACGTCACTCACGGGCGTCGGCTGACGACGTATAGTCACAATCTTTAACCCGCTAACGTGAAAGCCTATATAGTATGACGAAGTGCATTTTTTTCTTATTTTTTTCAGGACTGCATCCACATTCATTTGGTAGAAAAAAGTTGGTTATTAGAGAGAGGGCTGCTCACGTGCAAGCATGCAAATCAATTCCAATACGGCTATATATCATTAGCGAAGTCGGATGACCAGTGTTGAGAGCACTTCGGAACCAGAAGTATTGTGATGTCGGCTGGCTAAACTGAATGTCTTTTCTTTGGAATGCAAGATACTCGTTGTTTACTAGGAATAGGATACTCGCGAGCACTGAGTGTTGAAAACATGACAATATCAGCTACGAACAGAGAGTTTTAGCGGTGGGGCCCCCAAGCGGCTTGCGATACCCAAGCTCTTGCGTTTCGTTGTACTCTCCTTGGAGGCGGCTGGCGAACAGAAGAGAGCGGAGAGAGTACAAGGGAACGCAAAAGCTCGGGGACCCAACAGCTTGGGGTCTCCGGCCCTAAAACACCCTAATACGAATACGTGGTTGGGTACTTCGCAGGCGAGACGAGCCTTCACTCCCGCATGGACGACGAATTCCTGCTCCGCTTCCTTCGCACCAAGAAGTTCAAGGTGGAGGTGGCCTTCCGCACCATCCGCAACTACTACCGACACCGACGCGAGTCGCCCGAGATCTTCCAGGGACTGCGGCCTTCCAAGCTGCGTCACGTGTACCAGGCGAACGGCCAGATGCGGCTGCCCCACAAGGACCCCGAGGGGAGACCCATATTCGTCCTCAGGATAGGTGCGTGCCCGTCGTTTACTATAAGTATTTTTAAATGCGAATGCATTTCATAGTCGGGCTATGTCAGGCATCCGGCGTTGTCCAGCGTTGTCCGCGGAGGAGGAGGAGGAGGATAGGTTGAGGAGGTAAGCACCGGCAGGTGTTAGATGTGAAGCATCATTGGCGAAGCTTAATCCGGGGGTGGTGGTGTGCGGCGTGACCACCCTTACTGCGCATGCGCAAACCCTTTAAAAAATAAAAATAAAAACCTCCTCTCTCCCTCTCTCTCCTCTGGGCATCCCTCCCCGCGGCAACCACACCCTCACTGTGCATGCGCCTCCCCTCTCTCCCCCTGCTATGCTCCCCCTCTCTCCTCTAGGCATCCCTGCCCTCGGCGTCCACACTCCCATTGCGCATGCGCGTCCCACCTCTCTCTCCTCTCCTACGCTCCCCCCTCTCTTCTCTAGGCATCTCTGCCTGCAGCGTCCACACTCCCACTGCGCATGCGCGCCCCCCCTCTCTCCTCTCCTACGCTCCCCCCCTCTCTCGCCTCGCGACGCCGACACAGGCAGCGTCTGCTAGCGAGTTCCTTGGTTGAAAAAACCGACTGCTCGCGCTGCACAACCGTTCACTGGCCACCCCGTATATATGGCAATGGATCTTGACCTCCAAGGTGGTGCCGGTGGGAGATTTCTCCTGTGCGTTGTCGAACAATAAAAATTCGCAGCGTGCGCGTTAACTAAAAGCGGACTGCGAGTCTCTGTGTCCAGTCGGAGTCTTCTGTCTCTCATTGCACATTAGCAGCGATTGGCATGCTCCAGTAGGAAACACCGCTTCATCGCCGCGTGCTTTACGCATCCCCAGTTTTCTCTCCTGCGCAACGCTGCGATGAGCGCCAGCGTCAACGCCGCCGCCGGTGTAAGCGTTAGCGCCCGCTGCTTCACATCTACACATGGTTCCCTTTAGCGGAAGATGGTGTAATTTTTTATCTCTCCGCTCTCACTCCCTCTCCGATAGCAACAGCTGCGGGCCCGCGCGCTTATCCTCGCCCCTAGCAACCGGAGCAGGTGGTGCGGGCGGAGTAGCGGAGAGTGAGTGGAGAGGAGGAGCGTGCTCTGGTGTGTGAGGGCGCTCGCATCGCGGAAGCTCGGCGGAGCTCCCGCGTGTGTCGAGAGTGTAGCAGAGGGTAGGTGCAGTGCTTTTCCTTCTTCGAACCGCAACCACCATATATAAATGGAGTGAAGCGCGCGAAATGCATTCGCATTTCCTCACGATTCCCTTCAGGGAGGTGGGGGGCATTTTTTTTTCGTGCTTCACGAATTATGCACTGTTGAAATTTGGGCTTGTTGGTACATACTGAAGACGCCTGTGTTGTGTGTCTTCTTCTTGTGTCCCCGTTCATGCAGCGCTATTTTTCTCGTCTTCATGAATTATGCTCTATGGGATAAGAGCGCGCAGAGGTCTCCGTTAAGGGGAGCCGAGCACGGAGGAAGAAAAACAGAGGAGGGAGCATGACGTCACGCAGTCAACCTTGGCAAGGCGGCCCGTTTTGAAGCCACTGTCGGCCCAACACGTGACCTTTTGCGTCAAGATCACGCCAGCAACGAGACTTGCCGAGACTTCGGGTGTGGCGCCCGGTAGCTTTTAGTCGAAGCGCGTTTGTTCAGGTGCTCAGGTTCAAGAAAGGAACACCACCAAGAGTACTAAAACCTACCGCACGCTCTGACGTTTTGATCACGTGTTGGGCCGACGCGGTGGGATTCACTGGGCTTCACTCGTGTGAAGTAATGCTCCCTCCTTTTAAATGCGAAGCATTTCTTAGCGAACTTCGGCGACATTGAGCGTATCTAGCTATCTATCTATCTATCTAGCCGCCTACGACTTTGTGCTCCCCTGGCCGTATCGTTAATGGGATTTATACCAAATTTGGTATGGCATAATATGACTGTATGACGAACATAAATGGCTGGTCATATCATGAAAATCATGACTAACTTGTCATGAAAAGTATGATTTACATGCCACGCTCATGGCGCGCTCGCGGCCGTTTCGTTAGCTTGATATACACCAAATTTGGGATTGAGTGACGTGACTGTATGACGGACATTATGACAGGTGGCAATTTGCAAATAATGACGTGCATGTAATGAACAACATGATTTAGATGCCACGCTCATGGCGCGCTCGCGGCCGTTTCGTTAGCTTGATATACACCAAATTTGGGATTGAGTGACGTGACTGTATGACGGACATTATGACAGGTGGTAATTTGCAAATAATGACGTGCATGTAATGAACAACATGATTTATATGCCACGCTCATGGCACGCTCGCGGCCGTTTCGTTAGCTTGATATACACCAAATTTGGGATTGAGTGACGTGACTGTATGACGGACATTATGACAGGTGGTAATTTGCAAATAATGACGTGCATGTAATGAACAACATGATTTAGATGCCACGCTCATGGCACGCTCGCGGCCGTTTCGTTAGCTTGATATACACCAAATTTGGGATTGAGTGACGTGACTGTATGACGGACATTATGACAGGTGGTAATTTGCAAATAATGACGTGCATGTAATGAACAACATGATTTAGATGCCATGCTCATGGCGCGCTCGCGGCCGTCTCGTTAGCTTGATATACACCAAACTTGGTATTGAGTGACGTGACTGTATGACGAACATAAATGACAAGTGGTAATATGGAAATCATGATATGTTATGTGCAACATGACTAGCATCCCACGCTCATGGCGCGCTCGCGGCCGTTTCGTTAGCTTGATATACACCAAATTTGGTATTGAGTGACATGACTGTATGACGAACATAAATGACCAGTGGTAATATAGAAATCATGACTTGTCATGTGCGACATGAGTTGCATGCCACGCTCATGGCGCGCTCGCGGCCGTTTCGTTAGCTTGATATACACCAAATTTGGTATTGAGTGACATGACTGTATGACGAAAATTATGACAGGTGGTAATTTGCAAATAATGACGTGCATGTAATGAACAACATGATTTAGATGCCACGCTCATGGCACGCTCGCGGCCGTTTCGTTAGCTTGATATACACCAAATTTGGGATTGAGTGACGTGACTGTATGACGGACATTATGACAGGTGGTAATTTGCAAATAATGACGTGCATGTAATGAACAACATGATTTAGATGCCATGCTCATGGCGCGCTCGCGGCCGTCTCGTTAGCTTGATATACACCAAATTTGGTATTGAGTGACATGACTGTATGACGAACATAAATGACCAGTGGTAATATAGAAATCATGACTTGTCATGTGCGACATGAGTTGCATGCCACGCTCATGGCGCGCTCGCGGCCGTTTCGTTAGCTTGATATACACCAAATTTGGTATTGAGTGACATGACTGTATGACGAAAATTATGACAGGTGGTAATTTGCAAATAATGACGTGCATGTAATGAACAACATGATTTAGATGCCACGCTCATGGCACGCTCGCGGCCGTTTCGTTAGCTTGATATACACCAAATTTGGTATTGAGTGACATGACTGTATGACGGACATTATGACAGGTGGTAATTTGCAAATAATGACGTGCATGTAATGAACAACATGATTTAGATGCCATGCTCATGGCGCGCTCGCGGCCGTTTCGTTAGCTTGATATACACCAAATTTGGTATTGAGTGACGTGACTGTATGACGGACATTATGACAGGTGGTAATTTGCAAATAATGATGTGCATGTAATGAACAACATGATTTAGATGCCATGCTCATGGCGCGCTCGCGGCCGTCTCGTTAGCTTGATATACACCAAATTTGGTATTGAGTGACGTGACTGTATGACGGACATTATGACAGGTGGTAATTTGCAAATAATGACGTGCATGTAATGAACAACATGATTTAGATGCCATGCTCATGGCGCGCTCGCGGCCGTCTCGTTAGCTTGATATACACCAAATTTGGTATTGAGTGACGTGACTGTATGACGGACATTATGACAGGTGGTAATTTGCAAATAATGACGTGCATGTAATGAACAACATGATTTAGATGCCATGCTCATGGCGCGCTCGCGGCCGTCTCGTTAGCTTGATATACACCAAATTTGGTATTGAGTGACGTGACTGTATGACGGACATTATGACAGGTGGTAATTTGCAAATAATGACGTGCATGTAATGAACAACATGATTTAGATGCCATGCTCACGGCGCGCTCGCGGCCGTTTCGTTAGCTTGATATACACCAAATTTGGTATTGAGTGACGTGACTGTATGACGGACATTATGACAGGTGGTAATTTGCAAATAATGACGTGCATGTAATGAACATGATTTAGATGCCATGCTCATGGCGCGCTCGCGGCCGTCTCGTTAGCTTGATATACACCAAATTTGGTATTGAGTGACGTGACTGTATGACGGACATTATGACAGGTGGTAATTTGCAAATAATGACGTGCATGTAATGAACAACATGATTTAGATGCCACGCTCATGGCACGCTCGTGGCCGTTTCGTTAGCTTGATATACACCAAATTTGGTATTGAGTGACATGACTGTATGACGGACATTATGACAGGTGGTAATTTGCAAATAATGACGTGCATGTAATGAACAACATGATTTAGATACCACGCTCATGGCACGCTCGTGGCCGTTTCGTTAGCTTGATATACACCAAATTTGGTATTGAGTGACATGACTGTATGACGGACATTATGACAGGTGGTAATTTGCAAATAATGACGTGCATGTAATAAACAACATGATTTAGATGCCACGCTCATGGCACGCTCGCGGCCGTCTCGTTAGCTTGATATACACCAAATTTGGTATTGAGTGACGTGACTGTATGACGGACATTATGACAGGTGGTAATTAGCAAATAATGACGTGCATGTAATGAACAACATGATTTAGATGCCACGCTCATGGCACGCTCGCGGCCGTTTCGTTAGCTTGATATACACCAAATTTGGTATTGAGTGACATGACTGTATGACGGACATTATGACAGGTGGTAATTTGCAAATAATGACGTGCATGTAATGAACAACATGATTTAGATGCCACGCTCATGGCACGCTCGCGGCCGTTTCGTTAGCTTGATATACACCAAATTTGGTATTGAGTGACGTGACTGTATGACGGACATTATGACAGGTGGTAATTTGCAAATAATGACGTGCATGTAATGAACAACATGATTTAGATGCCATGCTCATGGCGCGCTCGCGGCCGTCTCGTTAGCTTGATATACACCAAATTTGGTATTGAGTGACGTGACTGTATGACGGACATTATGACAGGTGGTAATTTGCAAATAATGACGTGCATGTAATGAACAACATGATTTAGATGCCACGCTCATGGCACGCTCGCGGCCGTCTCGTTAGCTTGATATACACCAAATTTGGTATTGAGTGACGTGACTGTATGACGGACATTATGACAGGTGGTAATTTGCAAATAATGACGTGCATGTAATGAACAACATGATTTAGATGCCATGCTCATGGCGCGCTCGCGGCCGTCTCGTTAGCTTGATATACACCAAATTTGGTATTGAGTGACGTGACTGTATGACGGACATTATGACAGGTGGTAATTTGCAAATAATGACGTGCATGTAATGAACAACATGATTTAGATGCCATGCTCATGGCGCGCTCGCGGCCGTCTCGTTAGCTTGATATACACCAAATTTGGTATTGAGTGACGTGACTGTATGACGGACATTATGACAGGTGGTAATTTGCAAATAATGACGTGCATGTAATAAACAACATGATTTAGATGCCACGCTCATGGCACGCTCGCGGCCGTTTCGTTAGCTTGATATACACCAAATTTGGTATTGAGTGACATGACTGTATGACGGACATTATGACAGGTGGTAATTTGCAAATAATGACGTGCATGTAATGAACAACATGATTTAGATGCCACGCTCATGGCACGCTCGCGGCCGTTTCGTTAGCTTGATATACACCAAATTTGGTATTGAGTGACGTGACTGTATGACGGACATTATGACAGGTGGTAATTTGCAAATAATGACGTGCATGTAATGAACAACATGATTTAGATGCCATGCTCATGGCGCGCTCGCGGCCGTCTCGTTAGCTTGATATACACCAAATTTGGTATTGAGTGACATGACTGTATGACGAACATAAATGACCAGTGGTAATATAGAAATCATGACTTGTCATGTGCGACATGAGTTGCATGCCACGCTCATGGCGCGCTCGCGGCCGTTTCGTTAGCTTGATATACACCAAATTTGGTATTGAGTGACATGACTGTATGACGAAAATTATGACAGGTGGTAATTTGCAAATAATGACGTGCATCTAATGAACAACATGATTTAGATGCCATGCTCATGGCGCGCTCGCGGCCGTCTCGTTAGCTTGATATACACCAAACTTGGTATTGAGTGACGTGACTGTATGACGAACATAAATGACAAGTGGTAATATGGAAATCATGATATGTTATGTGCAACATGACTAGCATCCCACGCTCATGGCGCGCTCGCGGCCGTTTCGTTAGCTTGATATACACCAAATTTGGTATTGAGTGACATGACTGTATGACGAACATAAATGACCAGTGGTAATATAGAAATCATGACTTGTCATGTGCGACATGACTTGCATGCCACGCTCATGACGCGCTCGCGGCCGTTTCGTTAGCTTGATATACACCAGATTTGGTATTGAGTGACATGACTGTATGACGAACATAAATGAGCAGTGGTAATATGAAAGTAATGAATTGTCATGTGCGACATGAGTTGCATGCCACGCTCATGGCGCGCTCGCGGCCGTTTCGTTAGCTTGATATACACCAAATTTGGTATTGAGTGACATGACTGTATGACGAACATAAATGACAGGTCCTAACATGTAAAAAATGACATGCAAATTATGTAAAGCATGATTTGCTCCTTCCTGGCTGCTTCGCATTACATCGATTCCCACAGTGCGTGCGATCTGCCGGCTTTCTTTTTCCTTCCTCCATGGAGCCAAGCATCACCGCCGCGCGGCCATTACCCTCCCCCCCATTTCCATTAGTCGAGTCCGAAAGTAAACGAGCTTTGCAACTGAAACAAAAATGAAAACGGAGCGACTGCATATTGCTCACAGCGGCCTGCCTTTGATCCTCGGATCTACGAGGCTAACGGTGGGAAGTAAACAGTTTTCGGAATGCAACATCAGGAGTCCAGCGCCGCCATTGTCGTCAAAAACATGCACAACCGTAACTCCGCGCATTAAACAATAACCGAACAGTTCCGACTGAGTAAAGGTTTGGCGCAGATTTGGCACTCTTTTTAAATGATTAGGGGGGGGGGGGGGTGAAAGCGCCCCCTTTAGATGATTAGGGGGTGCAACCGCCCCCCCCTCCTGATCGCAATCGGCCCCCCTGTTTTATAATGTTGTGGAGGCGCTGGGTATGCGTAAAAGTATGTAAAAGTACTTAAACATCGTGGTGGAGGCGCTGGGTATACTTAGAAAATGCTGACGTCATTATCATAATCGCGCGTCGTCTTCGACTGTACTTCAATATCGCGGAGGTTTTTCCCCCGCAAGACGGCTCACTAACTTTCTCCGTCGCGGCACGCGCGAGCCGCGCGAGACCTCATTTCGCGAAGTCCTATAACGACCGACAACAGTATAAAAAGGGCCGGGAAAGAGAAAACAAAAGGACATCGCGAAAGCAGTGGGGAAAGCGCCCCCATCGTAAGCACGAATCGGTTAGGCTTACAAACGAGGCCGTGTCACGCGCGCGTTGCTCTCCCGCTAACCGTGCTCCCGCTACTCCGTACACCTCGACTTCTCTCTCGCGTCCGGAGCGACGCTTACAACTGCGCGCGCGCAGCACGAAGTTAACGGCGAATGAGATGTAAGAAGGCGAGGAGGGTACTGATATTGCTTCTCCGGTCCGGAGAGACCCGGTTTTCTCATCCGACTGACCGCTTCCGGTTGGCGCGCCGTTGTCGTTTAAAACCTTGTTGCCTCGCCGTCCACTTGCCGGCTTCCCCCCCTCTCTCTGCGTGTCTCCGCGCGCAGATGTATCAATGCTCTCTTTACGGATTCCACGTTTGTGTGTGCCACTTTATTCCGTGTTATTTAAGCTACTTTCCCGGAAAGCCGGTCCGTCTGCGTGTCTATGGCTAACTCATTTCTCTTAGGAATACTTACATAGGGCTCCATAGGAGATACACGCGAAACATATGGTGCCTTTATGAATCTCCTTGAGCATGGGGTGTCGCTGGAGCCAGCGTCTTGTCTTCTTCGACGCAGCAACGGCGTATACTTTAGCTCATGTAACTGTATGTTTAGTACACTCTCCCCTAACCGCAAAGGTGGAGGAGGAGAGGGCCCTCTCCTTCTCCGCATTAAAAGACGCTAAGAACGTTGGCAATGACAGTGCGTTGACAGTGCGACACAAGCGTTGACAGTGCGACATACTATAGGCGCAGGCTCACGGCTGACTTTGTTACAGTGTGCTAGGAAACGGTTGCGTCGAATGGACTAAGCGGCGCCGCCGCGATGCACATGTACATGTATATCCTGACGCTTATTTGCTCACCGCCGCTTTCCAAAGGAGACAAATCCACACAGAAACAACCTTGCGATTTATCTAAATGATGCGTGAGCGCGGTGTTTCATTGTAGGTTGCGGTCATCCCTGGCACGCTTTTTTTCTGGCATCGAAATGGCGTCTTCTTTCATCTTCCTTCCAGCGTCTGTCAGCGTCTGGAACGGTCCCCTCAGAGGGGGCACATCCAACATCGGAGGTGTTGGTACATCCCGCGTCAGCCGAAGCGCGAGCTTGGAATTAAATCTCCCGTATCGGTTTTACTCTCTGTAGATACCTTCTATTGCACATGCACGACATATTAAGGCGAAAGCCTTTAATGTCTCATGCTCACGTCTGTCCGTCTGTCCGTCCGTCCGTCCGTCCGTCCGTTCGTCTGACCGTCCGTGCCCTGGCACGGTGCCAGGTGGCCACCGGGGCGCGTCAACGGACGCTGGTAGCGTTGCTCGCGCCTCGCGTGGGACTCTACAGCGCTCGCGCTTTGCTTGCGTAGAGTCGCTGTGCCCAGCGTGTCCAATCATGCAAGAAGGGAGGCGCGCGCATTGCGTTCCATTCTGAGCGACCCCGTCG
>JALIZH010016570.1:0-39100 GCA_030522465.1 Rhipicephalus appendiculatus
CTTTCGAGTACAGTTTGAGACCGTAATTCATGTTACCGGGCAAAATTGACGTTTCGGAACTCTATGGGGTGCCACAACCTAGTTCCCTAGTTCAAAAAACTTCCGGTAAGCAACCGCTAGCAACAATGAAATGCGACGCGCTGGCCACTTTACCCCACCGCACTGACATGGCGCGAGCGGTTGGAGCAGGGGGGAAGAGGAGGAGAGGAAGAGGCGCTATTTCTGCAACCCTAAATGGGAGCACGTCCCAGCGTATACAGTGCAATGGGGAGAGGAAAACTAAAGGTGGGCAAGAGGAGAGGAGAAAAGAGGAGAGTGGCGTCTGTGGCCGAGGACGTGGCGGGCGGCTTTTACAGCCTGTTTTTCCAGTCCAGTATTCCCAAGAAATTGAAGCACCTCCTTGAAGACCTGGGTGTGGTGGGGGGCACAAAACAGTAGGTACCTCTGTGCAGCAGCAGGAATATGGAGAACGAATGCGAAACCATTCATGGAGTGCCGTCAGGGGAATGTAGAGTGCAAGTAAAAAAAAAATCAGATGTGCACTAGGCTTTTGTTTCGTTTGTAATTTACTTCTTAAAGGCCGCTTCACCAGGTCACATAAGAAATTTTAGTTAGACACTGGAAGTTGTTGCGTGCCCAATGAAGAGCTTTGTACCGCAAGAACTTTTTACTGGTTCATCACGAGCCGCGAAAGCATACGATGCTGGTAGGTGAGCTTGAAACCTTTGCCACTAGCAAGCCAAATTTCTTCCCTGCCCTCTTCGGTATCGGAGGAACTCGAAGCCGGAAGATCACACGACGCAGACGCATCAACACGTCATGCGCAGGCAAGGTTACACTGTGTGCGCATGGCATGCCCAAGCCAGGTCGTGCACACAAGCGGTGTTGTATCGTTTCGGCGTTCTCTATAGTGTACTGCCTGTTTCTGTGGGATGGATCCCTCTATGCGCTTGGAGAGGCTGGCATGGATGATGTATCCTTACCACGAGACAGCGTCGCACCTCCGGAACTGCTGTAAGGGAAGATGCATCAAAAACACGCCAAGCGTTGTCAGGGCTGGTACCGGCACGACGCGGCAACGGCGAGAACACGGACGCAAATGAAATGGAGACAGCTTAGCCTCGCATCGCGCTCGATTCGAAGTAAAAAATAAATAAAAAACGCACACAGATTCCGTTTGTCTGTTTTAATATTTCTACAACTTTCATTCTTCTATTCAAGCAACAGATTGCACAAATTACACATGTCACCTCGAATCATTCTCGCAGTGTCACGTGCTACTCTGAAGTACGCAGGACCATTCCTTGTTGTACGCCACCTCCTCCATATTGGTGCGCGCGCCCGTGAGATTAAGGGCAAGCGGCGTTCAGTCTGACATTTCACCTCTTTCCGGGGCGCGTAGCGTTGCAAATCTTGGCAGACGTGATCGCTGGCGCCCAGTGCATGCATTGCACTTGTCAACTCTAAATGCTCCAACCTGGTAAGGGGCCCTTTAAGGTGTTCACAGACAGAGGATAAATTGACCCTGCATGATTAGACCCGGCCAATACGAGGTTAAAAGACCCTTCTTGCCTTTTAGCGGTCTGGCTATAGGCTCCTGGGCTGCCCTTCGCAGCCATGCCGAAAAGAAAGAGACCCAGGAGCGTGTTTATTCGAGAGCGGACACTTAACTCACCAATGCTGGACAATAAAAGAAGAGACCATGTTCTGGAAACCATGCGGGAAAATGGACAACAGCATGGCTAGTTAAGCCATTGACGCCTTTGTGCCATCATAAACTATAACATTTGTTTGCTTTCTTGTCGTAAACACAGGTCGCACACGTCTTTCTTCGAAAATTTGAGTTTTTGTAAATATTTATTGTGCCTATATTTACGATTTTGGGGGGCCTAAAACTGTGTTTTGCCCGCCTGTTTTTGGCGCCTAAAACGCGATTTTTTAGTGCCTAAAAATCCGGCCTCTCGTGATAACGCCAGGAAAGTACGCGAGGTAGATGACGATTATAGTTGTGTAGCAAAAAGACACCCTTTTTTACTCGGTTATTTCTTAGAGTGTAAAAAAAAGATCAAGGTCATAACGCGCGATGACGAAGGGACGCATCTTCATGCCCCCTTGTCATCTCCCTCCCTGCGTAGTTCCAGCGAACTCGCTATTACGAAAGGAAGAGAGAAAGCGCTTGAAACGTGCGACAAACCCCTGTAATTCCGCCCTTATTTGACGGATACTAAAACTATTTGCGACGGTCGATTCGTGAGGCAATAAGCTCTTTTATAAAAGCCATTCGACGATTACTTGCAAAAGTGTTGCTAGGCCGCTTTAAACGGTATGTCGTTACCTTGATCAACCCACGCAAGGTGTCTTATAAAGCTTCCAATGTCTAACTTTTCGTTTATTTTCCCCGGTCCTGGGTCTATACAGACTGCGGATCACGTGCGCAGCATACCCGCTTACCACGGGCCGTGGTATGCGGGTATGCGCCGTGACGGGGGAAGAAATGCTTCGCACTTAATAAAGCCTTAATGTGTATTGTTTTCAGATGCTTAGGAAAATTGGCTATGACTAAAAGCAACTCCTAGATCACGCCCGACACGCCGCTGTGGTTTAGTGAGTATGGTGTATGATGACCCGAAGGTCGCGGGATCGAATCTCGACCGCGACGGCGGTGGAGGCGGAATGCTAGAGGCCCGGGTGCACGTTGAAGAACCCCAGGTGATCTAAATTTTTGGAGTCCTCCACTACGGCGTCTCTCATAATATCGTGGTTTTGGGACGCAAGACCCCGACAGGTATTATTATTAGAGCACACGCGAGCTCACAATCTCTTCTATCTGTGCTTCGTCATTTATACTAACAAAATGATCAATGGCAGCTCTATGACAGATGAGGAATAGCAACGAGTGCGTAAATAAAGTTGAAAATGTAGGAGAGGGATGTTTAATACCACGAAATTCCAGCAGCTAGGCTTTCGTTTATTAATCATCACAGGCGTGGCCAAGAGAGGGAAGGGTGGCTCGCGGTGTTCGAGCCTCCTCCCCCCTCCCCATCCCGGTGTTTTTACAGTTTGTATGTGTTTACGTATATATACGCACACAGAAACATGCACTCAAATAGGCAAATAGAATAATCCAACACTCCCCGCTCCCCTTCCTGGTAGAAGCTTGGGCTAGTTGGCATAAGCGTGCGGGGGGGGCGAAGGTTCGTCGCAGCGCCCCCCTTCCCTATTATGTCAATGTATGGGGCTGATTTTGCGCCCCCCCTGTCGCCCCCCCCCTACAATGTATAGGGCTGGCTTTGCGCCCCCCCCCCCCCCCCCCGTGCGCACGCCTATGCTAGTTGGTCTGGGTTCATGATGACGAATTTCAAAGAGCGCGAACGTAAGGAAAAAAATGGGACAGAGTAGAAAAACGAGCGCTGTATTTTTCTACTCTGTCCCATTTTTTTCCCTTTGTTCGCGCGCTGTGAAATTTGCTATATTCTTGTTTACCAAAAAGAATGCAGCGGTGCTGCGCCGCCAGCGAAGGAATGCGATGCACCGCATTGCGAATTTGCGATAGAACTAAGAGGAATGACTGCCTTATATGAATAATTAGTAAAGTTACTATTAGAATAATTAGCACTAGCTTTACATCGTATTGTTCGATATAAAGCCTTTTAAGAATTTACCGTATATTCAATGCGAAATTCGGTGCATTAGTTGGCTTCACGGCATGACCTTACGATAATGCAGGGAAGGCAGCTTCGCGGTAATACGTAAAGAATTTTTTTTTTTTCATTATTGTTTTTCCGCTGTTTGTAGTCGGGGATGCGGGGTATATGCAGGGGGGTGGGTTAAACGCGAAGGAATCGATCTAAGCAGCACCTCAACTTCTTCATACGCAGCTGTGCGTACTCGTCGGCGGCCGGAAAAGATTTAGTCCGCCTTGGCCCCTTTGGGGACGCGCATTATGATCGACTGCCTATGCCTATGAATGCATAAAATTTACATAACTTTACGCCAACCATATGGAAACCAAGTTTACAGCAAGTGGAAGTGTTAGAATAAATTATTGTGTATTCTACAGCATTAAATTACAGTTGCAACATAAATAATTATCTAAATATAGTACGGTCAGTAGTGCTATATTTCTTAATAAACCGAAGTCAACGACCCACTCGTATTGCATGAGATAGTTATCAACTGGCTGCGAGCATTCCTAAAAAGGTAAGAAATATTTTTCCAGTTTCTGTCCAGAACCCCAACATCTCGTTAAACATACTGCCTTCAACAAATTTAAGCGATCTTGTTTAGCAATATAGTTCAACCAGAAGTGACATTAAGAAACTTTAGGCACCAAGAATTCTTAATTTACCGCCGGCTCAGTGTTCGTAGTCTCCTTGCCAATAGTTCACAGAAATGGCTAAAATAAGTCCCGTCTCTAAGTGAGGACACCGTGTCGCAAAGGGTTAGCTAATGTCGGCATAGTTTTTCAATACCATACTCTGCGAGCTTCTTGGGATGCCGAACGCAGCGGCGACTTCAGGCTTTCTCTCCACGCTCGACTGGGTTGGTCATCGTCAGCTTTGCGGAGCACAGCAAATTCTTCCGTTTCACGACAGCCATCACGTTAACAAATGAAGCGGAGAATCTCGTAGAAGCAAACGGCGGCCGTGCATTAAGGACCAAAGGGCGCGACGACCTATGGCGACGACGAGGATTCATGGGAGAAACACACGATGGCAAACACACGATGGAGGGCGCAGCAAGTAGTTTCTACTTGCTGCGCCCTCCTAATCACTAAGCTCACTCTCTCAAATTAATGCGGGGAAGTCCCTCTCCATGAGGGAAAGCAAACTTCTTGGGGCCTCTCTCACTGCCCGATGTTCGATATATCAAATGCTCCGGAGATTCGTGTTCGATGTAGCCGTAAATTATTTCTAAACTCTGTCAATGTTGAAAGCCAACAGTCAATATTGACTTGCTAAGCATACTGTGTTGACGGCCTTTCACACGCAAAAATGGCATAACCACCGAGTTCGAATGCAACGTAACACCGGCTTCAGCACACTTGAGGTCCACGAGCTACAAGTACACAGCTCAAACAGCGCGCCGAAACAGGCATGGCATTTCCAAAAGCCTGCCGGTACACAATCGAAGCAAGCGGCTCACGTATGTCCCAAGGCGACGAACGCTTTCAGTGGAAAGTACTAATCTCAATGGTGAGGTTCCAATGAAGTGAAGAAGCTCGTTGACACGACGCGCCAGAGCTGATTCTGCACTCGGATAGGGAAGCTGTGTTCATACTCAACTGAAGCGCGAACGCCCGATCCGATGCGCGCAATGCGCGCTGACGCGCATAGGCATCGGTGGCGCCTCCGAACGGCGAGCGCATTTCAGAGATGGCAGCACCGTCGCATCGGAACAACCGCAGAAAGCTCGACAGTTAGGCCTATTGAGTGTGTGTGTGCCCGTAAGTGTTCTGCTTGTTTATGTGCGACGAAAAACGACAGCCAGATGCCCGATAACACCTGAGCCGTGTGTGATTGCTTCGGATGTGACTTGTGCGACGGCGTGCTGTCGTGCTGCGCGGACGCATTATGCGGGTCCTGGAGTGATTCATCCCCGGCGAGCGATATCTCCCGGCCGCGGCTGGAATTGACAGAAAAATCAAGATGGCCTCCGAGACTCAATTGCCCCCCGGCTGCTGCGCCGGACACCGATTCGGTGGTTGTGTATAGCACGAACGCGGTGGAAGAACGGGAGATCACCGGTACGTGTCCCTGTGCTGTCACGCCCATCGCTCACGATCGCGTCTCGCTGGCGCCCCCCGACGCCTGTCGAGAATCCGGAAACGCCTTCCTCGAAAGCTGTCCCTTGCGGGCTCGGCATGGGTCTGATCGCTGTTGTCGCTCGTAACTCGCCGGCTTCAATCATTCGTGAGCTCCCACTCGCACGCCCATGACACCCAGTGCCCTAGCGGGCCGCGGGCCGCTCACCAGACGCGGGTTTCGAAGCTTCCTGCAGAGCCGCATTCCGCGACTCGTTAAATAGGGCATTCGAAGTCACGGTCGCGACTCTGATGCAAGCACAGCGGGGAGCCTATCGTCTGACCTGCAGATCAGATGCAACTTCCCTCGTTGCTGACACCTCCCTATTCGCAGTGCCAGGGAGCGCGGTTTCTGTCGGGCAAACGCGGCACAGATCGCTGTACCGTAAGCCTATGCAATTGCTATGCACGAACGTGACGAGCACTTCGCTTCGGGCGCGTAAATAAATTACTGCTAGTTCCCAAAAGCCCATCTCTCTGTCGATCGTGTACCGTTTCGAATAGCAGGATGGAATAAATAACGCTTATTCTTGGCTACCGTCTCTGTCAGAAACGAGTGCACCTGTGGAATTTTGTTTCCTTTACGCGCTTCGCAGTGCAGGCGCATTCCGTAAGCCGAGTGCTTTGACACCGACGACGACTAGACAAACAGGAGTCGCATTAGCCGATAAACAAGTGCATTTGAGGATTCCGGAGAACACTATTGTTGTGATATCGAGGGTGGTTCCGCAAGAGGCGTTTTTTATCGGAGCGAAGAATTTGCTAGCCGTGCCCATTTCCAGGGCTCCGCGAAACCTAATTGATCTGCTGGGCCGATCGTATGCAATTCAGCGTAGTATGTTTTATCGGACAGTACGCAATGAAGCAAGAGCGTGCGTAACGTGAAATAGTTTTGCCTGTTGTGAGGTTTTTTTTTTTTTTTCCACACTTCGAGTACATTTCCGCACGATGGGCATGCCAGGTAGGTGTCGAAGCACCCCTTGCGCGTAATTTCGGTCAGTGAAAAAATTTGCCGATTTAGAAAAAAGTTGGAACTCATCTGCTGGCGAAATTATGGCTTTGCCGGTTAAAGTAGGGTGTTTCTTATCTGACCTTCACTTGTGACAGTTGCTTTTCTCCCTTTTGCAGTCACAGAAAGGGCACCAAAACCCAAGCCACCGCCAATTGATGTGAGTATAAGAGTTATATACACACCCATACTTATAGCCAGTTTTGTCGTAGCATCCAATGTGTACCATACTTCATAAAATTTCTAAAACATATTGTTCATTATCACATTGCTTGTGTCTGGATAGACCACATACTGGCATGGTCTATAAAAATGAACGCAAGAACTGTGTGATTCTGTCCTTGCCAGCATCATAAGGGTCGAGGCTTGCGAAAGTGCGTGCACCACCTATTATAATATAAAAGTTGCTAATCATATTTCAGTTTTTTGTCTGGTTCAGCCACCCTCCTAAGTTCAGTAATGCCCATAAAGTCTGTTGTTTTAGTTGAGTAATACCAAGACCTCAACTGCTGCCACAAGATACCTTTTATAACTTCTAAAACAGAATTTGTTGCTTGAAATTTACAACACTATGTAGTGCAGAGAGATGACATGGCAGCAGCACTTGTAGAGAACCACGTAGATACAAAATGAGCGGGCATACGTAATATACTACGTGCGTTTAGTGTGCACAAATACACCATGTTTTTCTCCTCAGATCATATATCAAGGTTCAAGCGCAATTCGTAGCCTCATGAATAGATCCTGGGTGCTGAGAATAAATCGTATGTTAATGTGTTTCACCGTCATCACATTTGACTGCTGCACATTATCCAGTCATTGATGTCGCATTGTTAGTCTCCTAAGCGATGCGTCTAGCATGGCATCCGCCCTCACTCACTTGGAAGCCCGTAATTGTCGGTCATAACCAGTATTCAGCAATGCGGAATTAACGTATGCCCTCCTGTTGAGGCATTAAGACATGCCATTTTCTATGCACAAGATGCACACGCAAGCACTTATCTGGCATCATTAAAGGACTACGTTGCTCATGGAATGAAACACGTCAATTTAGGGCTATGTAAGGCACTGAATTTTTGCTTCCACTGCCTTTAATTTTTAAGGTCTAGGCATTCTGAAGTGTTTCAGCACCCCACTATTTCAGAGATGCTGAAAGTGGTGTGTGCCCTTATCATGTTTCACTTTTCGTGAACATTTATGGCAGTGTTTATGTAGTGTTGTGGGGGAAATGTATTCGGGATCGATACGTGACACCTTCGCTTTTAAAACTGTTACTGTTGAAGGTTGACTGTGTTAATTTATCGAATTAGGTCAGGTGATGATGGCATGGATCAGGCAATGACAGGCCATGATGGCATCTTCTGTAGAAGTTCAATGCTTTTACCACTACGCCACGCGTGCATCCAATTATCAGGCAGAGTAGAACACCTTTAAAAATATGCATTATGCAAGCATGTGCATTAGGATGCTTGAGTCATTTTTAAAACTTGTGATGGTTTACTGAAGAACTTCCTTCATGCAAACCATTGCATTGAGGCACTTCACGCATTTCCACAACACTGGCTGAATGTCGTCAAGGGACTGTTATGCTATTTGCATTGTCGATGAGGAATAATGCCAGTCAATTTCTTAATCTATTTCAGTATTGAAAACAGTATTTTGCAACCTTTTAGTCACGATACTGCTCATATTTTGATATGCTCATATTTGAAACAAAATAATTTTGCACGGAGGATCTTAAAAAATAGATTTTTTTATGCTGTCTATTTTTTTGAAATATATTTATTATTTTTTTGCAGTTTACTCTCGTAAAGGTTCTCTTGTGTGCAACAGAGAGACATTCTTTGAAGGACTTTTTCAATGTCATTTGTAGCCTTGCCTTATAACAAGGTCCAACCTCCATAAAATAATTTTGTGTAGGTTATTGTTATGTTTTCATTTCTCTGAGATTGGAATTGTCAAATAGCTTGCTTCATTCTGAACTTTCTGGACTGGGGCCATAAATCTTAAGAGGCGCGTTTTTTTGTGACAGCTCCGTTGCTTGCTCACAGGTGGTGGCGTCATGTCACGCATGTTTCTGATGTGACCTTTTTTTTTTCTAGTAATATTATTTCCAGTTCAATTGCTTTTGTGAGCTTTTTCATTGTATTTTTTGTTCCTGTCCTTTGATTTTTAATATTGTAAAAGACAGGTCAATGTTGTAAAGGCACGTTCTGTTAAATTCCACTTGCACAGAATTTAGAAGGTAGCCTAATTTCAGAAACCATGTAAAATGTCTGTATTGTGCAGCATATTCTTACATTTCCATCTAAATGAGGCACTTTTAAAGCACACAGCAGCATTGGCCATGGTGGAGCAGTGGTTATGGTGCTCGGCTGCTGACCCGAAGGTCGTGGGTTCGATCCCGGCCTTGGCGGTCGCATTTTGATGGTGGTGAAATGGTAGAGGCCCGTGTACTGTGCGATATCAGTGCACATTAAAGAACACCAGATGGTCCAAATTTCCGGAGCTCTCCACTACGGCATCTCTCATAATCATATTGTAGTTTTAGGACGTAAAACCCCAGATATTATTATTAAAGCATACAGCAGCCTCGTCACTGAGGGTAAAATGCCTTTCATGCAAAGTTATCACTTGACAAACCCCCCTAGCAAATATTTTTTGTTATAGCCTGTGAGCTCATGCTTTTTCCTTTCTTTTTTTGCAAGATGTAGCCTGACTAAGCCCTCAAGCCCTTTAAAAATCAAAGTAGTCTATCCAAAATCAGCGGTCTGCGACCTTCGAAAACATTACATTGCAGTAAAACTGTACTTACATTGAGCCTTGCTTCCCCATCTGCCAAGGGGGCACTGTCAAGTGTCTGTCGTTACATGACAAATGTAACATTAGTAATTACGGATGTCTAATTTCAACTTGAGTATCTTGCAGCAAGTAGTAGAAGGAAAGATGACACAGCCAACGTTGGGCAATAGGAAGACTGTGGTATGGAGTAGACACTAAGCCCTCAAAAATTATAGCAGTTGATGGAGAAGTGTAAATGGAGAAGGTAACCAATAGTTTATAAAAGCAATAGGAAGAGCCCCAAGAGGGGAAATGTAGTTGGTGACAGATTATTAGGTGCAGATTATTAGGTGTTATGATGAGATAAGCTGTCCCAAGCATTGTTGTGGATGTACAGCAAGATCTTAGAAACAGGCATTTGTCCTGACAGTGATGATTCCGCTGGGCAGCTGCTCGCTACTCGTTAGGCATTGTCATAGGGCTTCAATGGTAGGCTTGCAATCGATGCAGAGGTGCAAATGAAGCAGTTTGTGAACTATTTACAAAATACATATTGTTTTACTTTAAAAATTCGTTGCTGGGCCAGTTGGTTCATACTTATAAATACCGGAGGGCACAGGTTTCACCACAGAACCAGAAAGAACGCTGATGCACAGGACAAGCACTTGTCCATGTTTCAGTGCTCTTGTCCTGTGTTGAAACCACGCTATCCAGTATTTGTAAGTGTTCTTTTACGTGGCTATAGATCATAAACTGTGTTACATGCCACCGATTCATTGTCGCTACATGATGAATGTAGTGACAATGTTGCAACGCTTGTTCATTCAATCTGTCTGGTGCATCTTGTGCATACACTGTGCTTCAAGCTATCAAAGTGGAGGCGAGGATTCTGGCCTGGCTTGCATGAACACATTGGAACTGCTTGTGGGCAGATGTGTTCTAAACTTGTAGATTTTTGTTCCAAACGCGAAAGCATGGACCAAGGATGCTGATATGACAAAGTGACAAAAGCAGTATGCATTGTAGTTGCACAGAGCTTTGTTCAAAACCAAGCTTGCGCATTCACCTTTCATGAAAGTAGGGTTTGTGTCCGTAGTACGATACAGACTTTGGCAGTCTGTATCTGCGGCTTTTGCGGCATCTGCGGGCTTTAAAAGTATGCATTATCATAAATATGACGTCAACAAATGAGAGGTCTATGTGCCGGCCATGGCATCACTGAGCTTCGGCTTTGCAGCTACTATAGCCTCTCGTACATTTGATTGAGACATTTATGCTTATCAATCACAGCAATGTCAGATTTTTTTCATTTTAAAATGTAATCGTCTTATGAGAAGATTGAACAAAAAAAGAAACAGAAAAATATTCATTTCATCATATCTCTGCAGCATTTTATTTGGTGATAAAAGTTTTAAGAATATCATTATCTGTGAGATCACAAAGGTTATATTGCAATATCATGTGTTGTGCATCGTAAACAGCTAAGGGTCTGTCACAAAAAATTTAAATTTCAAATTTGCATTTAATAGAACTTCATCTATTTGTCTAATAGCACAACAACTTTAATAGCAGATTTCATGTTTTCTCATTTTTTTTTTGTAAAAATTTTCTTTATGAAATAGCTGTTTCCCAGTCTTTTGCGCTTGCCTGTTTTGCTCAAAAAAATACTTGCTCTAGATCATGACCTGACTAACTCTCACCAATCTTGCTAAGTTGTAGTAGTAGGTTGTATATCAACTGCTATGTTCCTTTTAGTTGCTGAGCAATTCTGTCTTCTGCAAGTTTAGTTTTGCTGCATTTCTAGCACCTTCAGAATGCATTTTGAAAAATTTTGAGGGAGAGTTTTGTTAAGTTATTTGCTTCAAGCAAAAGCTCTTTACAGGAAGGTCAGATGTAAGACGGTCAACTACTTCGTATCTAGCATACTTGAAGCCCATTGAGCCAGCTTCTTTATGAGCAGTGTTTCTACATAAAAGAAAAGGTGGGAGCAGTGCCTATCTTTCTCTTAGAGAACTGCCATTACACATAGTATGATACTTTTCTATAACTTGTACCTTGGTGCTTCCGAGGAAACCCTGTAGAAGTGTCTGGCCTTGGTGGTTCGGTGGTTACAGTGCTCGGCTGCTGACACGAATGTCACAGGTTCGATCCCAGCCACGGCAGTCGCATTTCGATAGAGGCGAAGTGCTTGAAGGCCTGTGTACTGTGCATCGTAGGTGCACGCTAAAAAACCATCAGATGGTCAAAATTTCCAGAGCCCTCCTTTACAGCTTGCCTCATAATCATATCGTGGTTTTTGCATGTGAAACCCCAGATATTCATTTTTTCCAGTAGGAGAAAGCTCTGATTTAGAGGGCTGATATGTCGACAATTCAGTGAACTTGAGAACACAGACACGTCCGCGCACGCTAACATTCAAAACACAAGACAGGCTTTCACCAGTCTTCCATTCATTGTATACTTGTAGATGAATTGCTACCACCTGGTTTCATTTGTGCATTGCATTTCAACGTGTCCATTTGGGTGACCTTATCTTGTGCAGGTTACCGCAGCACAGCAATACCAACAGCCAGACAACAAGACGCCCACGACGGTGCAGCCGCAGACGCCCAGGTAGTTCAGCCTACAAGAGCAAGCTGGACAAGGAGAAGAAGATTGGCCATCGGCGGGTCGATGAGGAGGGCCAGATCACTTACAAAAAGGTATGTGTGAACTTGTTTGTCCTTTTTTTTAGGCTGCAGTTGCTTTGCAGATCTCAAGTGACACTTATTGCACTACCTGATGAGGGTAAGAGGATGGCATGAAATGCACAAGCACTATTTTCCAATGATGAAACTTCGACTCTCAGTATGGCATATATGGACAAAAGCTGCATTTGCATGTACAGTTGCACCTCGGGATATTTAGAAGTAGTTTGACTCAAAAAGTTTTACATAACTGGGGTATCAGCTCCATTTTGTAATTTTTTCAGTACCATCTAATCACTCGGTCTCTCAAGGAGCTATCATGCTTACAATATGACCAGAACTTTTCTGTAGGCTGTGGATGTGTGATGCAGACAATGCTTTTGCCTTGTTCAAGAGTAGACTGTCATAAGTTAGCAGTCGTGTCTTTCATGTCTTCTTCTTCTGCTTGTCTACCTCGCGCGTTTTAATAAGCTTCATTCTTTTCATACCAACATGCCCAAATAGTCACACGAGTCAGCTTAACCACTTCTGTCATGCACAAGCTGGGCTCATCCACATGCTTCTGGTAAAAACAGCCAAAGATGACCTCGACAGTACTTCCATGGAACTAGTGCCTTTCAGATTGGTGCTTTGCTGTGCTCTGGCAAGTTGCAACGCACATCCTGTTGTGCAGCAAAAGTGGCAGCAAGTTTGTTTATCAAGAGGCAATTCAAACAACAAAAAAAATCATGCCATTTTTGGTCAGAATTCTGGGTAATAGTGCGACACAAACGGGCTCAAGGGCAAGAACTTGGCAATGCAGCTCCTTACACGAATGTTTTTTCATTTGATGCATGCTACAGACGTAAAATGTTCAAAATTGCATTGTCATGTTATGTGTTCATGTGGAACAAAAACCATAGATGCAGTGTTATGTGCATTTAAGCAGCACACTTAGAACGGTACTAGCGCATGCTGGTGAACTATGGGACACTAATATTGCTGAATGGCCACTGTGGTAAATTGTACGACACTTTTTTTGCTTGAAGCAAACAATACCATTAAACCAAAAAGGAGTTGAGGACAGGGCACACCAAGATCGCATGTGAAAAGGAGGCTGTGTGCATGTGTAAGTGCGTGCATGTGTGCATACATGTGCACAGTGCAGTAGTATTTCAGGAATCGCCAAGTAGGTGACAACCTGTCTTTGGATTTGCTCCTTAAAATAGTAGCAGCTTTGAAAAGGTGTTCTTGGTCCTATCTCTTTCAAGAACAGATAACGGTCAGCTGCTGTTGCTATCTTGAATAGGTTATAGTAAAACAACTAGTACTGCTATTTTTATTTTTTTTCTAGTCCTTACCTCCGTGACTACCCCGAGTTCTTGGCAGTAAAAGGGTAGCACACAATGCAGGAGCTTTTGTCAGAGAACGGAAATATTGCATTTTATTTTCCAATGGGGACTTTTTTTTGTGTCTGGTATTGCAGTTGCTTCTGTATGGTTATATTAGCCTACTTCTGCTTTAAGTCCATCACAGCTGAGTTTGTTAGCTGAAGAGTTTATTGCCTTTATTTAGGCTGATATTTAGGTGTAGTTCTATTTAGTCATGTACAGTGCAGAGAAAAGAATGGAATTTTCAAGACTCAGAGCTGGGTGAAGCTCCAACAATAAATATGTGCAACACCTCTGTCATTCATGAAATACTTGCATAAGCAGTTAGTATAACACTGTGATTACTGACGTCTGTGTGTACTTAGTAGGAACAAGCTGCTAAACTGTAGAGTTCAAAAGTAATCTAAAATGATGGTTGTCCCTTGTTTATTTTCGCAAGTGTCTTATTTACATCCTTTAAGAATTCAGTAAGTGTTTTGAGCTGTTGTATCACTCAAATTTGCAATAATTTTGTATTTTTATGCCGAAAAGGATGCCTATTGTCTTCATTGTATCCTCCTTGCCTGCAGTCACCAGAGTCGTTTTTCCATCATTCTGCTATACACATTTACAGTAATGTTAATAGCCATTATTCAGTGTCACCAAGCAGTAGGGCACTACGTTGAAAAAAAAATTTTGCATTATTTGGCAGCTCGAATGTTTATTTTTTGTCAAGCGTGGGTGTGGTACTCACGGAAAAATGGACATGCTTGAATAAACTGGTCAGCTGTATTTTGAGACAACCAGGATTAGCATGGAACCAGTGTTCTTGTCCTGTTTTAATATGGAACAAATTTTATCAGTTCATATTTTCATCAAAATATATCCGGGGTAACAATGGGCATTGGGTGGGATCAAAAAATTTGTGCAACTTGCACTAATGTCTAGAAAAATCTTTATTCTTTTTTTTCCTTTTTTTGAAGGCGTCCACAGGAGGTAGCACTAAAATGTAAAAGATCTACAGACATGAAGCGTTCTGGCATCAAAAGTTACGTCTCCTGTACCATTATTCAGGAATGCACCACTGGCGCAATGCGAGAACGTGTAGCGGTGGGGAATTTCTATTTTTAATGCTTACTATAGCCGTTCATGTAGAGACTATACTGGTAGGATGACTGCAATCAATAAGGATGGATGTCATGGCAACACTGCTAAGCTGAACTCTGGCCTACATGTTTTTCTTCTCTTTTTTTGTTTGCTGGGAGACCTTGCCTGTATTTGTGGCATCATTGCAAACAGATGGTATCAGTTCCTACAGATCTTGACATGCTGGACACATGTTCCTTGGGGGTCGTACCGCTTACGTTCCATGCAGGGCACAGGTATTTTTCCTGTCTGCGTATTGCCACTGGAACTTTCCTTTTCCTGGTCTTCTTTTATTTTCCTTTATTTTTCCACAATTTCTGTTTCAGTGGCCAAGCTTTAAAAAGCTGCTTTATTTTTGTAGTTTGTCTCATCTGTTTCAGCAGCACTACTTCGATAACTCAGTGTTGTCACGCGACATTGAAGTAGATCAAGCATTTTCGTTCATTCCCTTACTGGTTCAGAAGTTGTACACCGATATTTCACAGTCTAGTTGGGAATGAAACTGCCTGAGCCCTTCGTATTGGCCACAATTCTGTTTGATGAAAAATTATTTTTGTACAATTGGCAAACATTGCGTTAATTTAAGTGCAGAGATAAATTATTGGTACAACTCGAATTTTCCAACTTGGTTATTTCAGATATAATACGCTTTTAAATAACTCCAGATGCAACTGGTTTCAGTGTTTGATTGCTCTGATATAATGTGTTAGATTATGCGGAGAATCTTTTTCTCTTCAATAATGTGGTGGAGCTAACTTGTGTCAGCGTAATGGAGCTCGGACGTGTCCCTTGTGGTGGATGTTCTAGGTACCAGAAATCCTGTGTAAGTGTGTACATGTGTGTGTGCATATGTACATTTTATCGGCATTGCTTCTTTAAATAAGTTGAATCTTCTTTTGAGGATTGATGACCCGGTAAAAGTTATATTGTATTTTTCATTGTTCACTTGAGACAGAAATTACCTTGGCTATGGCACTGTTTTTGTTCTGCTTTTCTTACTTTTACACTTTGCTGCATAATGGCAGATGATAGTGAATGTATGAATTGTGTAACATATGGACAACGAAAATGCAACAGAGTAAACATTTTGCTTGCTTAGAGTTTCCTTGTTTCTGCATCTTTCTTTGTTTTGTTCTTGCATTGCATTCAACATTAACGGGTTCAAAACAGGAGCATCACATGAAGTATATTTTATATATTTCTCTCTTCTGGTTTGAAAGTTCTGAATAGTGGTGTGACTTTGGCAGCAACATCTGTGACCTGCATTTTTTGCTCTCTCTCTTTTCTTCAGATTCAAACATCACAAATTATAGGTTCAATTCAACTAGGCATAGGTTACGCTGTTGGCAGTTTGGCATCGAAACCAGAACGTGATTTATTGATGCAAGACTTCGCCATGGTAGAGTCAATCTTCTTTCCTGGGTAAGCTATGTTGTTTCTTCTTCTGTAACTCATGTTATTGCCTCTGTTTCCCCAGTCTCTTAAGGGGGGGACACTGCTTGTAAAAAGGTTTTCATTTCTTAATTTATTTTAATGAAGCTTGGTGAGTTTATGTATATTTGTGGGCTAATTTAAAATGTGTACAATTATTTTTTCAGTATAATAGGTAGTTTTTAAATTCAAAATACTAGAGCTGTGTGAATAGCAAAATTTTGGGTGTGAAGCGAATTCGAATAATAAAGTATGAGTGCAAATCGAATCGAATATTTGTTTAATATTTTTCAAATACTTCGAAGGAAAATTACAGAAAAAAAGGTTGCAGAGGATCCCTAAGAACATTGTTATGAGATAGGAACATGGAAGTGTTTCTTTTGGCGAGGATGGTGAAGTGCTGGAGGGTGTTCCCTAGTTGTTTTATCAAGGATGAGGCAATTGCAGAGACTGCATTGTATTTATTTACCTGATTTGGTGCAACCTGTGTGGTATCACAACACTTTACACGTGAAAGAAAAAGACTCTACTTCCTCCACCTCTTCCCTCCTTCAACTTCTCTGGAGGCCCAACTGATTTGGCAGACAAGGGCGTGCTCTCTTTGAATTTTGAGTCGCTAATCTGCCCTGTAGACGTCAGTGTGTAAAAACATCTGAAATGTTGGAAGCTGAAAATCTTCATCCCAATTTTTTCGGACTTTCTGGTCAGAAATGGCATTAACCCATTAGGGACCGGTTTCTTTTTTTACGAGTCTTGTCAAAGCAGCTGTGATTTTTTATTGTATCTACATGTGTATATATCACACTGAAAATTTCGTCGTGAACGAGCTCTTAGTTTACCAAATATGGCCCGTGACCATTAATCACGCTGGGCCCTTGGGCTACTGTAAAAATCACGAAGGGGCGAATTTTGTTTAAGGCCGTGACACATCGCGAAAAAAAATTAGGGATTCGTTGGGCACTCATTGTAAAATGACGTGAAGCACGCAATGCACATGGCGACGTCGCATTTATTGCATTGTGTGGTCACCATAAGCGTGTGCAGGGTTCCACTTTAGGGGGGGGGGGGGGAAGGTTCGTCGCAGCACCCCCCCCTCCCTATTATGTCAGTGTATGGGGCTGACTTTGCTCCCCCCTGTCGCACCCCTCTCCATTATGTCAATGTATGGGGCTGACTTCAAGGAGCGTGAAACGAATCACCCTTCAAGGAGCGTAAAACGACGGAACGAACTTAACCAAAATAGGGAGCCGAAAGGCCCAGCGTGACCATATGGTAACACGTAAAATAACACGCTTGTTCGTGAGCAACACTTTGGTTAATCTACTTCAAATTTTCATCGAAGATTGCATAGTGCACGTACTCTACAGGGACATGTGCATCACGCTATTGCAAAAAATAATACTCCAAAAAAAATCTGTTTACTCGAAGGTCGTTGCATGCCTACGCGCCGAAGTGTAGAACCACTATTTCGCGCCTTTTTTAGCAGCTCCCCAATAAACAAAGAAAACTTCTGCCACATGGTGTCTGTAAGGAGAAGCCTGAGCTATCACAAGGCGTACTGCCGTGGTTTCGGCGGGGTTTTTTAAACCTGTATAAATTGAAAGGCTTCGTCGGGATTTGCGTGACCATATGGTCACGCTGGTACCTAATGGGTTAATTGAAGCCCCCCACCTCTGCTGTGTAGGTTCGAACTAGCGCTTTCGCGAGTTGATCTGTTTACGGCTGTAGTGGAGCTCTAACGGCAGCTTTGCCACAATACCAGAGTGTGATGCGGTGAAGCATAATAAAATTATGAAGGGGCCACTGTAACGGTGCAGCGCATCACCATGTTGGAATCAGCGTTTTCTTGAGTCAATACATTTGCAACCGTAGCGGTGTCTGAAAAAGCAGCTTCGCCGCAATGCGAAAGTGTGATGGGGTGAAGCATATAAAAAAAATCTGAAGGGGCCACTGTCAATCGGATGTTGACTGTATTTGTCCTCGGAAAGTTCGAATAGTAAAATTCCGGTTTGAATCGAATCGAATAGCAAACACTATTCGAAAAATATTCGAAAGTTCGAATATTCGCACACCCCTACAAGATACCTTATGTGACTTTTGGGCAGCAAGATTTTTCCTAAACTAAGAGAGCTACAAAATAAATCAGCATATCACAATAATCTAGAATAACAACTGTGTGCAGTGCAACAAAAATGGATTTTCGAAATCTATTTGAACAAACGTTATGGTATGTTGAACATTTGCAAGTGAGTCAGTTTCAAGCTGAGATTTCACTCTCGAATGTTCAATGTTAGATAACTTTTCTTCTAATGGGTCTAGAACATCTATTTTTGTTGCACTGCACACAGTTCTGATTCCAGGTTATTGTGATATGCTGATTTACTTTGTAATTCTCTCAGTTTAGAAAAACACTTGCTCCCCAAAAGGCGCATGAAATATATTGTACTATTTTAAAAACTACGCATTATACTAGAAAAATAACTTCAGATATGAAATCAGCGCACAAGTGTACATGAACTATCAAGAAATAAAAAACATTTTTTTAAGTGCCATGTCCCCCCCTTAATTACTTTTGTTTCAGTACATATTTACCCTAAAAATGTTTCCCTAGATTTTCTGCAGCTGATTCAAGCTGCAGAAAATCTTCATGCACATATTGGTCGTTTGCTAACCTGTCATGACTGGTTTTTCTTATAACAGCAGACAACAAATTGGCTAGTTCAGGACATCATCAGCTCAGCCTTTGGTCAATATTTTTATTGGCAAAGATGGGCTGCATTGTGTTCTAAAGGGGCGACAGACTGAAACTGACATGTTTCAAAAGAATTTGCTTCCACCAGGAATACCTAAACACAGAAAATTACTCTGAAAAATACCCAAACACAAGAAAATACTCTGAAATTAATGACATCTCGCCATCATACCAGCACTAACGTTTGAGGGCAAAGTTCAGTTTGTTCAAACTTGGTCTTCATTTTTTTTCTTCCAATAATCAACATCTTACAGTAAAGTCAACTAGCATAGAACTTTAAAAACATGCTTTTTCTATTTGAACTTATTTGTGCTTCTCTTTAGGGTGTTTATTTAAAATGCTTCACCGCACACTTATCTGTCATAGCGAATCAAAGTAGGCAATTAGAGGCACTCTCACCTTTCTCACTGCCTACTGTGCTGCCTACAAAAAGATTTGTTTACCTCATAGGATTGGTAGCAATTAGAATGTTTCATCAATGTGTTAAAGGTGACGCAACTTAAGCCAGTAGCATGATGCTTCAGAGCCTTTGTCACTCTAATTAAGAGGTCTCCATACCAAAACCTTGACTGCCGCAAGTTCACAAGCAGACTTCAGCAAATACGGTGGGAACGTTCATGCTTGCAGCAGTAACTGGAACGCCTCAAAATTGTTGGGCCAGTACTTCGTAATGCCATTCTCAACTGTCAGATTTAACAGCTTCATGCACTGTAACTGCATAAGACATTCAGTTATGATAGAATCATTGGTATTGTGCATCAGCAAGCTCTTTATTGTTGTTCATTGCAAGTAGCCGCTACTAGAAAAGCAAATATGTAACTGAACTAGCAAAGCATCAGCGACTGCGTTTTCACAGTCACAGGTGCAGTGGCTACAGTGCCATTCTTTCGTATTAGTGGCGTCCATGTTATCTGACAGAATTGCATCGAATGCTTGACTGTTAATTACACTCCATTATGTAGAAGAAATTGTGGTGAATTTTGGTCGCATAGAAATTTGAGACTCAGGCAAACTGCGTTTGCTTTGTACTAACATGAATTTTTCATTAGGCATTTGAGTTTTAATTGTTCTTTTACTCTTTGGTCACTTTTCAGGGAGGGGAGCAATCTCACACCAGCACATCACTATAGCGACTTCAAATTTAAGGCGTACGCTCCAGTCGCCTTTCGATACTTTAGGGACCTGTTTAGCATAAAAACTGAAGATTTTTTGGTAAGTCACCTCCCTTCTGTCTCTTTCACTTCACATATTGGGTCCAGCCCAAGGCATTTAATGCTCCGTAAATTTTTAAAAGATGTAAATGGTGTGTGCGTTATTGTGGGGGGCCCAAAGTCTGCAGTTTCAATATGTGGTGCACACATACAGATGCCCTTATCTTTACAGCCCATCACTTATGACGCAGCTGCAGCTTTTTTGTGCTGAACCTTTAGCGTTGGATGTGTTAGTGGCTGCACACATTTTGCATAATTCTGGAACTTGCAGATATTTTCACCTATATACTGCATGTTGCCATACTTCAAATGTTATATTTAGTCAGAGTAATTGTAATTACTTCCACTACAAGGTTGCTGGTTTGGTGTTCGTGAGGTACAGGAAAATCATCAGAGTTTATATGCAAGTTTTTGTGAAAGTTGATAGTACAGTAAAAGCTTGTTAATTCGGATTTCTAGGGACCGGAAAAAATGTCCGAATTAACCGAATGTCCGAATTATCGAATGGTCGAAATAAACACAATAAATGCAAGAGTTTTTTCAACATACCTTTACTTTACAAAGTAATCGCGGATGCTTGTCTGTTTTCGAGCAGAAATTCGCGCGGACACAATTTTTCTGAGCCATTCAAGGTGCTCAGTAGCTCGCATGCTGTCTGCAGTGCCAAAACAAAATTCTTCAAGGACGACGAGGGCCTCCGCGGCTTCCTTCACAGTAAGAGGGGGCCTGTCTGGCTACAACATATGTACCAAGAGTACTTCTTTAAACACTGAACCTCTTCATCACTTCTCGTCGGCAGAGCCCATTTTTCAGGGCACGAAAAATTTCTACTTTGGTGGTGAAGTCCTGGGCCTCGTACTTGGACCGTTTCGCCGGCGTTGCCATCGGTGGAGAGTCCGGTCACACGAGAACTCAGCACTAAAGCACCAGCAACGATCAAGCTAAAGGAGCTGTACTGAATCATTCCTCGATAAAACAGCGTTCAACGATGCAGCACACCAACGGGCACAAAGCAACTAAATGGCACCGCTAACCCCACACGCGAAGAAAAGGCGTTCAACCAGTCTCAAGTCAAGCCAAGTCGATAATTGATGTCCATGGCGGTGCTGCGTTTGAGCTTCACTTTTGTTCCGAATTGTTCCTTTTTCGCTGAGTCCCGCCAGCGGCCCGAAAGTCGCCGAATTATCCGATTTACGGTCAAATCTGTCCGAAATAACGAGCGCCCAGTCTCATAGAGTGACACGTATATTTACAGGGACCAGATGACGTGTCCGAATTAACCGATTTTCCGAATTAACCGATTTTCCGAATTAACGAGAGTCGAATTAACGAGCTTTTACTGTATAACAATGCTGCTGTGGCTCATTGGTGAAGTGAAGTAAGCACCACTACGCACAATACTTGCTCTTGATTGTTGTAATCATTACCATAGCCGTCGAGGGACTTTGTTTGCCCACACTTTCCAGTCTTAAAAACCTATGCTTTCATGATCAGCATTCTAAGTGGGTTTATGGAAAATGGGAAGTTGTAGTGTGCGTTATTTAGGATCAAATAATCATCAAACTTCAGTCACTGATGCAACCACTGCTATATTTTGATGTCAGAAGCACTCCTGAAATCATGTAATTTTTATACTTGCTTTCCTTTATTTATTTCTTGTTGTGTCCATGCATTTATGATCCTTTCATGTTCATTTAATGGCAATGGCATTACTAAATACACATTTAGCCTGATTGCCACCAATCCTGCAGCATAAAATGGTCAGGCATCATAACAAAGCCGCTGGCTGGCAGCTAGCCATGCCAAGCTGCTAACTAAAGTGCTCATGTGCGTCTAGAATTTCCCGTTTCAAGTTCACGCATGCTGAGTACTTGATATTTTTGCCATTAGAATTACATGCTTCGAGCTGTCAAGTGCACTAAGATTTATCTCACTGTAGCCGATAGTATTGTCGAGGTTCATGCATCAGTATTTATTTTTAGTTATTGCTGTATGATACTGATTGAAATAAATCATTCCTAGCAATATCTTATACCTATGTCATTATATTACGTAATTCATTATGTTGAGGTTTCACTGTACAGTGCAGACCACTTATACTATAACGTAACCGCTTAAAGTGCAGGATCGGTTACAACGCGGTCGGTCTCTTTCAACTCCCATTTACCCTCCAATAGAACACCATGTATATGCATGCCACTTATTGTGCAGTCCGCCAAGAGGAAAGACCGGTTATTATGTGGTAGCCGAAAAATCCTACTGACAAACGCGGGGTTGAGTGCGCTTCTCAATGGAGGTGCGCCGGTGGGGAGAGAGCGGCGAGGTCGTTACGAAGGGCTAGGGGACGCGGAGTGAATGAACAAAGAGCGAAGGGAGGGAAAATAAAGGAAGAAAGACAGCGGCAGCATTGCGCGGGCTCGCAGAGTGCAGAAGAAGGGCGGTGGCGGAGTAGCCTTTGCGCTGGTGTAACTCCGGCCGCATGCCGGCCGCGCACGCGCTCCGCATGGGACGTGCGATCGCGTCTGCATCAAGTGCGCGTTGAGTTTCCTGTCGGGAAAAGCGTTGTCGTTATCGCGGTTGCTGCAGATATCGAGTTTGCTGCCTCGTATGGAAATTACGGCTTTATCACGCGAGCTTTCTACTTTGCTGCCAGTGCGCGGACTTACAGAACCTTGGCGGGCTTTTGTCACCGTTGATCTCCCGGCCGCAATCCTGAACTTCGTATCACGCGTGCTGCTCTTAGGTCAGCGCTTGAGTGCGATCTTCTCGACACCCGATCTTCATGTCTTGCACAAACCGCGACAACGTGCCGAACCGCAGGCTAGGCCTAATCAGCGTTGGTTGCTTATTGGTGGCGGTCGCGAGCGATCAAAGTTGCGGTTTGGTACGGAATCAATGAAACTCTTGCGGTGGCTGCACTTAAAGGCAAAGGAATCACATCGTTAGTGAAAACAAGGGCATGGGCGCACGTGTAACACTCGAATGATGGTTCGCGATTCGATTGCGATGTCGTGGATGTCGGGTGCACGCCCGTGAAATCGGAACGATCGGTACCGTTCAGCTCGCGAAATCTCGGTCTTGATTCAACATAGTTTCTCTGTAATGCGCATAATCGAGGCAGTCTGAAACGTAATCGGTGAATTTCCGCGATGGCACTTTCTTTTGTTAGTTTTTTTCCCTGCGTTCATTTCGTTGGCAACACACGTCATTGGACGTTCATTTTTTAACATTCGGATGTTTAAATGGTTGTCAGTACTTCGCATCGCATGATTCTATTCTCGGACACGCGAGGCTGCATGCTCTACACGTTTGGCACAAGTGCAGCGTTTGAAGAAGGTCGTTTTGGGTATAGTGCTGTACCACTTATAGTGCGGATATTCGCCACTCCGGTGAATTTATACATTGTGGCAACTGGCGGCGCTGACTGACGCTCCCACATTTAAATGCACATATATAACCCTATAAAGTGGACGAAGGGATGACCGCCACCGTAGCTCAGTGGTAGAGCATCGGACGCGTTATTCGAAGGTTGCAGGTTCAGTCCCTGCCGGTGGCAAGTTATCTTTTCGTCCACTTTTCTTTCTTCTCATTTACATTACAATTACTTCTAATAATATTCCCTATACCTTCCTTAGCATCATTGTCTGTTAGTTCTCATTAAAGGGACCGACAACTGCCCTGAACATGAAATGAGATGATTCCGCTGATGGAAAGATTGTCCGTCGCATTGACTCAAACCAACCCTGTTTTTTTTCGTGAGAGGTGGATTTATATTTTTATTTCTTCATTGAAAGTCGCGAAAAATGACCTGTGGCGCCTATGGCGGCAGAAACATGAACGATCCGATGTCCCCAGCCACATGACTGTTGATTGCTGTACACAGTCGACAGTTTTTTTGTTAGTATTGAAATATTGTTGGTTTCTTTATATTGAAAGATATTACTCCATAAAAATATACATATAGGCCTGCGTTAGTAGTATGCATGCCTTCGCGTGACCTAATGATGCCATGCTCGTCAGCGGGTCTTGAGCAACTTTTCAGCGTGCTCATGCAACTGTGCACCCAGTTTCCAGGTTCGCTAAGGTTTCGGAGCAACGTAGTTTTGCTACCTACACTTTATCTCAGAAATGACATGCACTGTTACTCAGCACGGCTGTGCATATGCGTAGGGACGTTTGAGTGACTTGACTTGGCTCGGGTATCGAGAGATTAACGACGCCGGGACAAGCCACCCATGACACAGGCGCACACAACGCGGTACAAATACAGGGAAGGTATATAATGCCACATGATCTCATTGTAACAGCTTAATATTTTCAAAAATAGTTGAAAAGCTCACAATAAATGTGGTTAAGCATATTTACAGGAACTCCTGCGAAAGCAGAATGACGACAGCTTTCACAAATCGCGAGTAGGGCTGGCGGTATCGCTATCAATTCTCAGCATTGCTGGAGGAAAGGTACATCTGTGTTTAGAGCCTTTCAGATCGAAAAATACTTCTTGTAAAATAACTACATGCTTTTGGGATTAACTACTGCAGCTGCAAACACTACGAAGGGTGAGCTTTCTGTCGCGCCGTAAAAAAAATGGGTCGAGAAAAATCAGTTGTCGGTCCCTTTAATATTACGTCTAACAAAGAGAACGAGCCCTTAAAATTTACACTTCTTTCCTTTATACGTTATAAGTGGTCTATGCTGTACATTGAATTGTATGCGTTCGTCTCGTGGCCGATTTCAGATGTCCTTGTGCCACGAACCCATGAGGGAGCTGACGAACCCTGGTGCCAGCGGGAGTGTATTTTACCTCACCAACGACGATGAGTTCATCGTCAAAACAGTTCAGCACAAGGAAGCCGAGTTTTTGCAGAATCTGCTTCCAGGTTACTACATGGTGAGTGCATCAACCTTGAAACCTGAAAGTCTTGCACAGGATAGTTGGCAAAAGAGATTGCCGGTATTTGGTGTTGCAAACATAAAGGAACTGTGTATATCACACGGTTAGTGTACTGTGGTAGAGTGGCTTACTAATTTCTCAAGAATTAATTTCCCAGTTCTGCCCAAAACGCAAAGTGTTAAAAACTGTGGTACAGTTTAGTGTTGTACTGAAGCTCTTCCGATATGGTTATAAGAATACACGAATTGTGACATGTTTCCACGACACAGTATGCGACGCACGATGAGAAGTGTTGCCAGTGACTTGCTCGCACCTCACCTCAATGGCACATCAGATGGACCTGAAGGAAAACCATCAGCTTTCGAAGTTCATAGTGTACCATCTATTCCTGTTGGATTGCTGCATGCACCACAGTTTGAGAGTTTGTTATGACTGCAGATGTTTCTCTGCCGTGGTTCTCGTGCTGCCTCAAAATAGTTAGTGATGTGAATGTTGGCGAGAAAGGACATCCCTGTTGCTTGTATTCTTTTTCCAGAACTTGAACCAGAACCCACGAACACTGCTGCCCAAGTTCTATGGCCTCTACTGCTACCAGTGTGGCGGCAAGAATGTGCGTGTTGTGCTGATGAACAACCTGCTTCCCTCGGTGGTGCCCATGCACCAGAAGTACGACCTGAAGGGCTCCACCTACAAGCGAAAAGCGAACAAGCACGAGCGCAGCAAGCGCTCTCCCACCTTCAAGGACCTCGACTTTCTCGAGCACCATCCTGATGGCATCCTGCTAGAGGCTGACACCTACAACGCTCTCATCAAGACCATCCAAAGGGACTGCCGGGTATGGCTGCGCACTCCATTTCACGTTGACGAGTTTCTTTTGAGCACTGTTTAAAAAAGAAAGCCATCTGTGAACCTCATGAAGAGCCTTACTTAAGGGGATGTGGTAGGTCACGGTTTAGTCAACTAAAACAAAATTTTGATTTCATTACTAAAGAATAATACACACTGACGAGAAAAACCGGGCATGGCGAGCGCGTAGGAGTGTTGGAAGCCATTTGGATATGGCGCCAAAGACCGTGCTCCTGATGAATGCAAGGGCTTGTTTACATGTTGTTTTCCATCATCGTTTCTGCATGTGTGCATTTTCTAAGTTTTGTTTGCAAATTTTCCCAGCAGTAATGCTTTTGTAGTGTAGTCATTGGTTTACATTGTGAGCACTTTCTGCACATGTTTTTAAACATAAAGGCCTGTTTTTCTCACAGTCAGTTTTTTGGAAATTTTCAAAACACGATCTACCTTTTTTATTTGGAAAACTGTCCGACCAATTGTGTTGAAATTTTCTCATTTTATTCAGTTAAACCCACTTATAACAATATTCAAATGCCGCAAAAATTTCATTGTTATAACCTATAATTGCTATAAACGGGTTACACGAAAAAAAGCAAAATAGAGGGATGGCAGGCTGTTGTGAGAAAACTATAACATCGGATGGAATAGACAACAGACATTAGTGACAAGGATGACAAAGCTGCCCATTTTTCGAACATGTTGGAAAATTCGGATGCTTTCACGGGACCGCCACAAGCCCCATAGACCCAATGCATGACAACTTCCGAAGTTTCGGGTGCTAAAACTCTTTGAAGTCTCAACTTTTTACTGTTTTAACAGAAGTCACCGCTGCTCCTGCGCGGTAGTGGATTTCAAGTCAGTTTTGCCGCAATGCCACAACGCTATACGGTGCAGCATACCGCAAATCCGAAGGGGTGCTGGGGTATGTTGTGGCCGAAGGTTCCGCAGCCTGAATTTCTAGTTTTCTTCTTTCTTTTCGAGGATTTTGCGTTCCATTACCTTTCAGCACAGACACCCAACAGCCAGAATTCGTTGTTATAACCAATGATGCAGCAGGCAGGCATTGTTGTTAAGCGGGTCATTTTACCATAGAAAACAGAAAAGTTGACGGTGCAGCAGCTTCTCATTGTTAAAAACAATATATTGTTAAGACCGGTAGCGTTATAAGTGGGTTCGACTGTACTTCAATCTCTTTTAAATAGAATTAACTTAAAAGCTTTGAAAAACTGTGAGTTGTAATTTTAAAAAAAATTATTAATTGGAAAGTCTCTCCTATGTCATGTGACATGTGAGGACAATATTTTTTTTTTTTTTTTTGTGAGATAAAAGTAGGAACCCGTTTTTTGAGCTAGGAGTTTATGCCACTACCAATAGAATTAGCGTTCCAGGTTTCACGGACATTCTGTTTTTCATTTCTAAGAAAAGGTACATTTAATTTTACGCCCCATTATAAAATTTGCTACTTAAATACAAAATAGTAACAAAATCTTCAAGGTCAAAACCACACAAAGTGAAGGCCAAAAGCTTTCTTAATGAGCACGCAAAATTTCACAACTAAATATGAAAAAGTTCCTAAGATATAAAGCTGAAACCAAGATGTATCATTTCCCCTACCATGCCCCCCTTAAGATTGTGTTTGTTTAGAGCACCCTGCCCAAGCGAAGTATTGCATTGAAATGCAAGGGAAGGCACCATGAAAACCATGCATAAAGAAAATTTTTCGATGTTATGACCTGAGGAACCACTTTCATTACTGCATAGATAAAAATAATGCAAAGCACAGAATATTCAGAACAGTCATGACAGCTGCTTTGATCTCTGAGCTCAGGCAGCACCCGAGGTACATTGTATATCTCATAGGCCATGTTTTGGAATCCACTTTGTTTGCTAGACTATAGGATCTCCACATCATTAGCTAGGCTGGTAAAGCCTAGCAAACACAGGCAATGCTAATTAAAATGGGCACTGTCAACCAATCAAGTAACTGCGAAACAACCCTCGTGTTTGCTTATACAAGAAAAGGTGTTTCTGGGAAGTTCCTAGTGAAAGTAGTGTGCAAAGAATACGGTGCTAAGAAATTAAATCAATGTTGGAGTTGAAAGACCTGTGTCACATTACTCAATTGGCATACGACATAAGGGCATGCCAAACTTGGAGGCACCAGTTCGATTTCTGGCCACAGTGGTTGCTCTTCAGTGTAAAAAGCAATGTGTACTTATAATTTAGGTGTACATTCATAAACCCCAGATGCTCAAAATTAATTGGTAGTTTCCCACTACAACATCCCTCATAAGCATCACGTGGTTCTGCCCCATAAAACCAAAGAATGTAACTTTGAAATAACAGGCAACTTTTTATCTTTGATTTTGGACTGTATGTCTGCAGTGAACAGATCAGAGGCTTTCTATGCATTTAGAGCGGCTTTAATTCGCCCATACTATCTCTCTTATTTCCATTGAAAAGCAGGAACAGGTGATCGAAGTTGTTGCACCATGACATCAACTTCCACTGTAGTATCTGTTTCAGATAATTAGGCTTAAATGGTAGAGGGTAAGTAGTGACTTTGTTGCTTCAAGTTTCTCTTGAACCACCTCCATGGCCATTCCTATAATGCACAGAAATGGGAAAGCTTTGATGTAATGATTGTACTATCCAGAAAACTGCAGCAGACCATTGTTCGTGAGAACAAGTAAGCAGCATAAGGATCTGCTCCCATAAATAGCGTTTATCACAGTGTCATGGCCACTTAAAAATAAGAATCATCAATTCATTGTACATTTGGATTCATAGCTTTAAGTAGGAGTAAACTTGTAATCATGCCGCACTCCCCAAGGTCTGCTTGGGCACAAATCATAGGCTTTGTTAGTCTGCACACATTTGCACTGTGTTCAAGTTCACAGTACTTTGGTTCATCCCATCTGTTCACATTAATCTCAATCATCCCATTACCGGTGTGGTTGCAAAGCCATTCGCGCTACCAGTGCATTCCCCACAGATGGGTAATTGTAAACGTTCCTTCTCTTTTGGTGTTTGAGTTACTCACCTCTGTGATAGGTTTTTGCCAGGAAGTGAACTGGCTGGTTTAAATGTGCACATCACGTGACGTTACGGGCTGGCTCATGCCATGCGTAAATTTGAGGCTGTGTTCTTTATCAAATGTGCAGGTCTTGGAGAGCTTCAAAATAATGGACTACAGCCTTCTCGTAGGCATTCACAACATCGACCAGGCGGCGAGAGAACGGACAGTGAGTTCCTTCCTGTGTTTACGATTGCGAAGGTCAAGTTTGCTCTCGTTAAGTTTACGAAGTGTGAGACAGGATGTGCTAACATAAGGAAACTGCCATAAATGGCAGCCTCAGTCTTCTGTTCTCGACCATTCTTTACTGCCCTGTACACTTGGTCACTGTAGAATCGTGCCATGTACTGTTAATGTTTCCTTCCATGTGGACCACGTGAGTTGCGCTTTCTCTCTCTGTCAAATATATGACCCAAAACCGAAATAGTAAAAAAAATATGCAAATTCCTTAGTTTAAGCTACACAACAAATCTGAAATAAATTGCAGTAAATAAAACGGAGTGTCCACTGTAGTGCTAGCAGTTTGCTAATGAATGCAGGCATTAGTTTGTATGTAGCTTCTTTTTGTGGAGATGAAGTTATACAGATGATGTGGATGATGTGTTTTGCATTAATACTAAGTCACATTTGGTATCAAGTGTTTGGTAATATGTCGAGTGTCATAACGATAGAAACAGTGTTGAACATGTTGTTTTTTATAACGTTAGTGCAGTCAGTATTCACTGGACTGTGTTGCACAAGAGTTTGTAGGCATTGTAAAGAACAGAGACGGAGACGGCACCCGTTCCTGGGCCAGCTGTTCTATTGTCTGCCCTCTTCTTCCTCCACCTCGGTCCCTTCCCGCTTTCGCGCAAGCAGCCGAGCCGCATTCCCGTTCTTGCCTTTCACACTCGGCCACGCTGCGGACCTTGCAAACAAAAAGAGACAACAGTTCAGTCCAAACGACGCACTCGTTTCTTAAAGCGTGACACGTGCACTGCGAAGTTGTTCCTTTTCCGCCGGTCGAGTGCAAAGCTTGGATCTGAGGTGCTCATGCGCCAGGTATTCTGTCCTAGGCGTTCGGTGATTATGAAGGGCCCCTCAACTTCGCGAGTAGCTTCTTGCCCGAGCAGCTGCCGCCCCTTTGCACCCAAACCTCGTCTCCAATGTTGTACTCCGGGGCAGGTCGCCGGCGGCGGTCATAATAGCGCTTCTGTTTTTGTTGTGCCTGTGTGGCTCTTTTCCTTGCCGCAGCTCTGATCTTCTGGCAGGCGTCTGTACGGCTGTCATAGCGTGTGACGCTAACAGGAGCGTCTAGGTTGAGGAGCGCTTTCAGCTGGGGCAGCTTTCCGTATACGATTTCGTAAGGTGTCACACCAGTAGACGTCTGCAGCGCCGTGTTAACTGCATAGCCAGCAGACCGAAGGTGTACGTCCCAATCAGCCTCTCCCTGCTTGTCTACTTCAGTATATGGGGCAAGTCTTGCCTGAATACTTTGATTAGTACGCTCAGTAAGGCCATTTGACTGGGGATGGAACGCGGATGCGTAATGGTGCTCTACACCCGCCTTGGAAAGGTACGCTTGTAGTTCCCGGCTGCGAAATGTTGTCGCACGGTCGGATATTAGTTTCTTTGGCAAGCCATGCCTCCATTCAAATTTGCGCTTCAGGAAATTGACCAGATGAACCGAGGCAAGCGATGGCACGGCTGCCACTTCCACGTATTTGGACAGATAGTCCACAGCTGCAATTATATAGCGGTTTCCAGCAGTGGTGGTGGGTAGTGGCCCAATGTAGTCGATGCCCACCGTATGAAAAATCTGATCGGGTATCGGCACAGGTGTTAGCAGTCCAGGCTGACAGCCCGGCAGTCGCTTAAACTGTTGACACCGTTTGGCAACTGGCGACGTAAGAGCGCACATTGCTTTGCATTTTCGGCCACCAGAAGCGTTCTTGTAGCTTTCGAAGCGTGGCTCGTTGTCCGATGTGCCCTCCTTCGGGATCATCATAAATGGCCCGTAGTATTTCGATACGGAAACATTTTGGTACGGCCAGGAGGTAGCGTTGTTCCGACACGTCCTGGTGCCACTGACGACGACACAGTACATTATCGCGTACTGCAAACAACGGATTTGTTTCCGTACCCGTTACAGATGCAATGATTGGCGCCAAGTCCTCGTCCTCTTCTTGGGCTTTGCGCACGTCTACTTGGGCAAAATAGATGTGATTTTGCTTGTTTCCTTCAACGTGCATGAGTGGGTTGCGTGACAAGGCATCGGCGATGTTATTCAAGACCCCAGCGCGATGACGCACGTCAAAGTCATATTCTTGTAGTGTGATGATCCACCGAGCAAACTTATGCTTGAGCTGTTGCTTGGAAAACATCCATGTCAAAGCAGCATTATCCGTTACCACGGTGAACCTGCGGCCGAACAGATAATGGCGGAATTTATCGTCCACACTCCACACAACTGCCAGACATTCCAGCTCATTGGAGTGATAGTGGCGCTCGGTATCGGAGAGTTTCCGGCTGGCATACGCGACGATATGCTCGACGCCGTCTGGATCACGCTGGACTAGCACTGCCCCTAGACCGACTTGGCTAGCGTCGGTGTGCACTTCAGTGGTCCAGTCATCATTGAAGTGACTCAATACTGGACAGGCAGTGAGCTTTTGCTTTATCGTCCGAAAAGCATTTTCTTGTGCGGCGCCCCATTCAAATCGGACGTCCTTTTTAAGGAGATCGCTCAGAGGAGCCGCAATCGATGCAAAGTGGGGAATAAACCTCCGCAAGTAAGATGCCATGCCCATAAACGACTGCACTTGCTTCAAGCTGGCTGGTGTGGCATATTCCGACACTGCTGCGATGCGCTCCGGGAGTGGCTGTATACCGTCTGGAGAAATATTATGTCCAAGGTACGCAATCTTCGACAAACCGAACTGGTACTTCTCTCGGTTTAAGCGGAACCCCGCCTCGTACAGCCTTTGCAGTACTTTGTTTAAATTGTGCAGGTGTTCGTCCTCTGTGGTGCCAACGACGAGGATATCATCTAGGTAGACCACGCAGGCGCGGTTCTTCAGTGAGCCTAGTACGGAATTCATCGCGCGCTGAAATGTGCTAGGGGCCGTTCTGAGCCCAAAGGGCATGCGATTGAATTCATATAGGCCTGACGGAGTGCGAAAGGCGGTCTTGCACTTATCTCCTTCCGCGACGCTAATCTGCCAGTACCCTGTGCGTAAGTCGAGTGACGAGAAGAACCTGCGGTGTCGAACTGTATCAATGGCGTCGTCGATGCGGGGCAATGGGTACGAGTCGGGCGTCGTACACTTGTTGAGCTGCCTGTAGTCTATGCAGAACCGCATCGACCCGTTTTTGTTTCGCACGAGCACGACAGGCGCTGCCCACGGACTTGACGACGGCCTAATTATGCCCGCGGAGAGCATCTCACGTACTTGGTCTTCGATAACGGCGCGCTCCCTCTCAGCGTATCTTCTCAACGGTACGCATATCGGAGAATGGTCCCCCGTTGGTATTCGATGCAACAACATCTTAGTACCCGGGAGATCTGCTGTGGTGTCAGCGAATATTGCTTTATGCCGATCCAGTATATAACTTAAGGTAAGCGGACTAGGCGGCTCACCTCTCGGCGTTGGCAGGGGCGTCGCCGTAGCCTCGGTTGACGAAGGCCGGAGCTCTATATGGCCGCGATCGATTGTGATCTGGATGTCGTCCGACAGTAGGAAGTCTGTGCCCAGAATCATGTCGGCAGGTAGGTCCTCGAAGACAGGGATTGCTGGGAGAAACTTTGTCCCTGCTGTCGTCCGGACATAGACGTCGAGCATGCCGACTGGAATCACGCTGCCTCCCAGTCTGCGGAGTGGAGGTTGCGTCCACGGGGAAATGGAGTCGGGAGCGTGACGTCGGTGCAGTGCCGTTCGTTCAGCGCCGGTATCAACAAGCGCTGACAAGTCGCCGATCCCTTCGACATGCACTGGTAACAGTGGAGTCTGGAAGGCTTGGTACTGAATCCGAGATTGGGACGATTGGTGGCACTCCTTTGCGTTGTGCCCAATACGTCCGCACGAAAAACAACCCCGTCGCATGAAGGTAGGCGGGAACTGCTTGGCCTGCTGCGGCGTGCCGAAAGTGAGACGGCGTCGAGCACTCTGCTGCAGTTGCGCGGCCTTGTGAGCGAAGACGGTGGGTGAAATCTCCAACAACTGAGAGGTCAGGATGGCCGCATGAGTGGCGTCCAACATTCCGTCGACCACGTACTGGCGTGCAGCTGGAGACTTCCACGTGATGCCACACTCGTTGAGGAGCTGGAGCTTATCATAGATGTAGTTTGTGACATCTTCAGTGGGACCTTGCCGGTGCGAACGCATCCGCATGAACTGGTCGTCATACGTGGACGATAGCGGACGGAAGGCACTCACTAGGGCTGCACTCCATGCGGTCCAAGTGTTGTGGTTATAGCCGTCGTAACGATGCCATGCTTTGGCCGAATCGCATAGTCGGCTCTCGGCGAACGACATTTTGACGTCGTCAGGCCAAGTATAGTGACGGGCTAATGCATCGATGGTTTGCAGCCAGAGCGTTGGGTTGTCTTGAAATCCCCGAAATTCCGGAAGTTCAGTAAGAGATGGCGGGGGGCAGTGCTGTACGTGCCAAGGCTCTTGTCATGCATGCATTCGTGTCTTCAAAGGACTTCATCATGGTAGAGACTGCCTTCGTGAATACGCTGGAAGTCGCTGCAGGCCGCATTTGAAGTAGGCCTGGTGCCCTCTGGCGTCGATGTGGGCGTCGCTTGGGCTGCAGTATGCGAAATAACGTCCAAGGGAGCATGGACAGCGTCTCTTGGGACTGAGGTACAGACCTGAGCTGCAGGCGAGTCAGTCGGTACAGGGGCGGGGTTGGGGTCGGAGCCCGAAGCCGCTGTAGTGGAAGCAGCGGAACACGAAACTGTGCGTCCGCTCCCGAGCACTGTGTGCGACTGCAGGTCGTCAAGCAGAGGTCCGTCGGTAGGCTGCGCCATTGTAAAGAACAGAGACGGAGACAGCACCCGTTCCTGGGCCAGCTGTTCTATTGTCTGCCCTCTTCTTCCTCCACCTCGGTCCCTTCCCACTTTCGCGCAAGCAGCCGAGCCGCATTCCCGTTCTTGCCTTTCACAGCATATATTAAAATGCAACAATTGGTTCATATTGCAAGAAATTGTGCGCAGTATCTGGCTGTTAGCACGAATGCAGACCTCACAGACTTGCTCTTCACACAGGAATACCAGTAGTGTGTAATGCTGTACTTTCTTGAACCTTGATTGGTTTCAATTAGGCTTGTGCGAATGGTAAACTTTAGATTTGAAGCGAATAGTGATTTGGTCAAATAATTTCTAATCGAATTCAAATTTTGAATTCATATTCAAAATCAAATTCGAATAATGCAAATGTATCACATATTATAAAGAAAAATTAGCATATTTGTCCTGACAATATTTCTTTGAAATTGAAACAAGGCATGTGCAAATGTCATTCTTTTTGATTCAAAAGAAGTGGAAGCAACTTTGAATATAGTAGCAGGATTTGGCTTTCGGTAGAATGCTAGTAATAACCTGTAAAATACGCCATGTTTAAAAATTTACAATGCTTAGAGGATATAAGCCGGTATAACAAGCTTTTAAACCCAAAAAAAAAAAAAATGATGAATAGATGTAATACTACGTTCATTTAACCAAAAAGTGGGCTTCACGGCAGTGCGGATTTTTCGTGGATAGGTGCTCTTCACGGTAGAGCACCCCTTCACTGCAGTGAAACCACGTTACAGGGGGGGTTACATGAAAACTAATACTATACACCTATTCGTTCGTTTCGAATACTTCGAAATTTCTGATAATTTAAATTTGAATCGAAGCGAACTCGAACATTCACCCAAGCCTAGTTTCAAGGCTTCATACATGCACTTTACGCTGTAATTGTGAATTGTGAGAAATTTCCATTGACTTGATTGCACATTGTGACATGTTGTTATTCTTGGTGGTCAGCCAAGCAAACCTCACAGGTTCACTCTTTTGCAAATCACAGTAACGGTGCACAATGCTGTGTTTTGTGTGGTGTCAAGGGACCTGTCACTATATTTATACATATGTTTTCAAGTGTAGTTGTACATCAAAATTGTGCATTACCTTGATGAGCATCTTGCATGTAGGAGCAGCAGTCTCAGGGTGCAAAGGATGAAGTGAAACTCAATTCAGCTGGCTCAGAAGAAGACTCCAGCTTCAAACCAACAGGTGAGGCCACTTTCAAACGCTTCCAGCTGTACTTAATAAGGCAAAAAAAAATGAACGGGATTTTTTTTTTTTTTTTATTGTTACAAGCCATGGTGGGCTTGTAACCCATTGTAACTCACCCATCTCAAGGATAATTTCAAGGTAAATGGCACAACTGCTTTGACAAGCTCAAACTTTGATGTTATGTAGTAAGGTCATGGGTAACTGAGTTTAGTAGGTCTTTTTTTTTTTTTTTTTAATGCAGTCCACGTTTGGCAGTTTCTGGCTTTCACATGTAATTTGTAGACTAGCTCAACATCACATTTGCATTGGTAACTGTGCGGCTGCTTGAACTTCCCTAGCACTGTTTATTACTGGTTGAAATGAAAAGATGTACTGCAACATGAACAAAGAAACTTGTATAAATTACAGCCTTAATTTTTCTTTCTCAACCATCGTTTATTGTCCTTTGCATTTCTTGGTCCCTGTAGAATCTTAGCTAGATCTGGGCCCTGCTTCTAATATTTCCTTCCATGTTGACTTAAATTTATGAGTCGTATTGTCTTGCTCTTTGTGAATAAAGTGATGCATGGGTGAAACATTAGAGTAGTCTAGGCAGTCAGAATACTCTTTATAAACTTTATTTGCGTTACCTTGGGGGAAGAAAAATGACGATAATAGTGTTAATCAGTGAAAGGGATGAAGGAGGAATTTTCCCAAGTTTTGTGGCCTGAACCAGAGGCTGTGTTGTCAGTAATTAGGGGATTACACCGTGCAGTAGGGCTGTTCTTGCTTCGGCACATTCACCCAAAGTTGCCGAGTTGATCTAAAGCTTATGTAACGGCAGGACTTAGCTTTTATTTGTGTATATGAAATCGTCTGGCCCATAGCAGACTTCAAAAATAGTATACACCGATGCTTATTGAAATGGACCCTAATGACCTGGTAAGGGAAGGTCCTTTATATCCAAAGTTGGTTCTATGCAACGTTAGCATGGCCGTTATGTTGTCATATGGGGGGAACATCGCGCATGCTGCTTTCTAATTGGAAAGCTATTGCAGAAACCTTGAAAACATCGAAATTAAAGTAAGTAAGATAGGTAAATGGGTTTATGTTGCAATTGTGCAACTACCATTTATGCCGTGCAGCACCTCGCTATTCACTATTTTTTTTCTTTTTTTTGGAAGGGGGGGGGGGGGGGCAGAGGGGGGGAGGGGGTGTTTCCAGGATGTGGCATTTTTTCTGCACTAGAGTTCGGTGGGCCAGTTCTGGCCACATGGCCTGAGTGCATCACCACTGCCAAAAACAGTTATCATCTAAGGTTTGTTTTTTTGCCTAAGCAGTGGTCACAATATTTTAATCTTTGGTGACGAGCGACAACCATTGTCAAATCTTTCACAAGTTCAGCTCTGTGCCCACATTTGACCACTTGTCACGGATCTCGGAGGCGTGTGCTAGTGGAGATGGATCGTGAGAGGACGCTGGTCGGCACAGCAAACAAGGTTTATTTACAACCAAGGAAAAAACTAAAAGAGAAAGCTTAACACTCGAGCAAACAATGAAAACCTAACACCAAACACTCTTCGAAACTACAGTCACCAAAAATAATGTACACCTAACTTCAGTCTAACCGCAGTCTGGCCACTTCGGCCTCATCGTCGGATCGTAGTCCGAATCGAACGTTCTTACTTTGTTTCGACGATCGCCGCAAGTCCAACTTGTGTCGTGTTGGGTCCGCGGTCGATGTAGCCGACGATCCTCTTAAGTCGTCGCTCCGAATCATCACGGTCAGTCACGCTGCTGTAAGCCTTTTCCCCGGTCGCCGTCGGTGCGGTGGCAGGCGTCCTCGTTGTTTATGCCTAGTACGACACCGGCTCCCTACTCGAAGTGACGACGTGGCGTCCTGGGGATTGCTGCAAGCTGACGTTCGAAGGGAGACTGCGGCAGGTGCGTCCGGACCAGCCGAAAAATGCTGCAGCACCTCTGAGGAGCCTCGCCCGAGCTTCGCCGAGGTCAAAGGCCATGCCACGGAGTGCCAGCATCCTATGAAGTCGAACGTCCGCTGCGCCCGTCGGTAGAACGTAGCTACCGATGCGACCGTCTTCTGTCGTAGCCACGCAAGCAATGCCAGCTCATCGCGCATTCATCTTCCATTACGGCTCGTGTCACGCGCTTCGAGCCGTGTGCTACTTCATGCACGCGCTCGTGCCTGTTCCGCGAGCTTCTCCTCCTACTTCGTCGTCTCCTTACTCATGACACCACTGCTGCATTTCATGTGAGATGGCTTGATCTGATCATGCTCTTTGCGAAAAACAGCTTATAATCTTTATTAATTTATTCATTCAATACTGTGGGTCTTTTCAGACCTATACAGGCCTGAAATTGATGTGATAAGAGAAGATAAGAGAATCTGAATTGATGTGATAAGAAATACAGTGAAGTTTGCTATCATTCATTGGCAACTAATGCTCTTGGGTGGTGTTAAGCCACTTGCATGGCTGACCGAAAAACATTTTTTTTTAGCAGGCAGAGTGTCACGGTGGGGGATGTGCCATTGCAGAAAATGCACTGGTGATGTGTCGTTCCTGAAGAAAATTTGTGTGCATTCTAAGACACTTGACTGGAAATACTAGTAGCATGCTGTTCGCTGCTTCAAGTATGCATCGCTGTAATACACTGGGTGTAAACTATGTAGACAAGATTGGCCCTAAAACTTGCCTTTTTTAGCTGATGGCCGGCTATATCCAGGTCCATTAAAAGTGAAACTGGTCACACATAAGCAGCCCAATCGAACTTAGAAAAATAATAAGTTGACTGGACAAACGTTGGGTCATAGAAATCTCGAGAAACAGTTCCTAACAAGGGCATGCAAGAGCATGAGGTTGATGAAATTTATTGTAACTGTGGTTGCAGGATCTGGGCTAACGCGGAGTAAGTCCGTAAACCGGCAACGGCTGGCGAACTTCTCCACTGCCATGGAATCAATCCAGGCTGATGTAGAGCCCATTGATCATGACGAGGATGTTCCGTAAGTCCACTTTCTTATTTTAATTTTTTTTGGTTTGCGACCCTGCAAACACTTACTGACACCGAGAGCCCTGCATCACCAAGGACTTAAAACTGTTTGATGATAGTCTTCTCCCTCAGATATGTGTCTCTTGTAGCTACTGTTTTCATTCTGGGTGTTGAGAGGTCATTTTCACTACAAGAATACTTTGTTCAAGGCTATACCCACTGTTAGGCTAAAACCGTTCGAACTTGTCGTGGCTACTCTAATATTAATGCATAGTTTACACTGTAGGCTTACGTCTGAGTTACTAGACTGTTTTCTTCTTACCTCTTTATAGAACCGGTGGCATCCCAGCGAGGAACTCCAAAGGAGAGCGGCTACTCTTGTTCATTGGAGTCATCGACATTTTGCAAAGCTACCGGCTCAAGAAAAAGCTTGAGCACACCTGGAAGTCCATGTTTCATGACGGGGTGAGAACCACTCCCTTGCGATGGCACTGTCAATAATTCGTGTGCCTCTACATTCGGATTTTACTAGTTACCCGATGGCGTCATAGCATCTAGCATTTCTCACGCATAGCGACGCAGAAAATGAAAGCTTAATTGTTCACTGTGTCGTTAATTTACCTATTCACCGAAGTGGGGTATGCTTTGACTATTGCTAAACTGTTCCTGCAACATGTCTACTACGGTTGCACGGAGAGCCGGTAAATGTACTGGGGACTGATTGTAGTGTGCCAACGTAAAACACTGTGTTTGCAGTACTCACGATTATGGTGGCTAGTGGTGCATCACACTTCAGCCTTTGTCTCTGGCTTTTGCCTCCAAGGCAGTTCATGAAAGTGAGAGATATTGTTCTGAATAAGCG